>CAMXCT020002057.1:0-47500 GCA_947184155.2 Cladocopium goreaui
TTTTGTTGCCTCTTTGAACACTGCAGCGATTCAGGAACATTTCCAACAAAATTGAAATCGTATATTGCAAAACATCCGCATCTCTCAAAGTTGCTAAACTCGTCACACTCTCACTCTCATGGTTCATCCTCAAGGTTCGAAACTATATGTCATGTACAATTTCCGTTTGGTCTGAAAGATATAGATATATCTATTTGCATCACAGGTTACTTTTGCACTTGGTATGCCTATGCATTGGATGCCACTGCGTGTATTCGTGAAAGGTTCTAAAAGTGATCGTAAAAAAGCACCTTTTTGTCGTGATCTGCACCGCAAGTCAAAACCCCAATTGCTTTGTCAATATGCCAAGGGTGGGTTCAAAGAGCTCCCTTTTAGAGGCTCACACCCAAAGCACACTGTATGTACCATTGGTCCGGTCTACCATCTGTATCTACCCTCATAGAGCATGAGGTTTAGTCGATGTCCTGTGGGCCCGTCGATGAAGTCTTCTCCTGTGAAACATCTGGAGGCTGAACGTTGATATCCTCTGCCGGTGTGATCTCCTTCTCCTTCTTGTTTGCCTTCGACTTTGCCTGAACCTTTTTCTTCGTATTCGGGCTTGCCTTTGCCTTTGCCTTGGCCTTTGAAGTCGCTGGTTGCTTTGGATGCTTTCGATCAAACTCTTCTCTTGCCTTCCTTGCAGCTGCTCTTGCCAACTCCTTGCTTTTGTCCTCATCTTCATTCTTGGCGAATTCTTGCTTGAAGGTGTTGTGCCAGGCATCTGAATCTGCTCTTCTCCTCAAAATCGCACGATCTGCTGGCTTGCTAGGGTCCAGCTGGTCGGAAGGTGGGCCCATCTTCTTTTTGCCTTTCTTCTCGCTATCGTTTTTTGTTTTCTGCATCTTCGTGGAAGCAGCCGGCCTCTTCGCATTCTGAGGTGGGCATTCATCCTCCTTGTCCTCACCCTGGGTGTGGTCAAGGGTCTTCTGCTTCTTGCACTTCTTCTCCTCCTTTCCTGGCTTGGATGCTGCTGGCCTTTTCATCTTTTTTGCTGAATTTAGCCTCTGCTGCTGAGACTTTCCACCCTTGGTAAGAGGTGGCACCTCTGCTGCCTTTTTCAAAAGATCATCATCTCCAGGTAATTTCTCCAAGCTGCAGACAAAGGGGTCTCCAGGACTGGGCGTGTCCTCTTTCTTCTTCTGGGTCAACTTCTTCGTTGGAGTTGTTGCGTCGCTCGGCTTCTTGCTCAAGATCCTGTCAAAAACACTTTCAGGCTTCTCTCCAAAGATTCTCAACTTCACATTCTCTCCGATCTCCACCTCACTGTTCCTATTTGGCCCTGACGCCAAAGCATTGCCACCTGAGGCGCCCAAATCATCCCTTGAGCTCCCTGCCCTCGAAAAACTCGGTCTACCTTGCCCTTGGTCACCTCCACGGGCATCGCCATCGTAGGGGACCATGTCCGTACAGGATTCTTGCGGGCCAAAGTCGATTTTCACCAGCAACTTTTCCAACGTTTCTTGCATCGCTGGACTGCATTTTCGGTACGTCGTATCCTTTTCTGAACCACTTGGCACATCTGGCGCAAATGGCTTAAAGCCATGCGGATGGTGTCGTCCACGTAGTCCACGGCATCTTGAGTGGACTTGCGACCTCCAAGTATGTCATGCTGATGATGAAGCTTCTCAAGGGCTAACTTGTGCTTTTTGCCACTGATGATGGTGTTCTTTGAGATGTTGATGTAGTCCATCAAGAGCTCCTGGTGTTTGCAGAGCCACTCAACGGGAACAGCACTTTTCCAAGAAACACCAGACGGCGGCTGGATGTACTTTGCGAGGTTGATCCCTTTCTCTCGTTGCAGCAGATTTTCTACTGGCTGCATCAGGTCTGCTACCCCCACCAAGGGATCTGCGACTAAACGTTTCGGAGTCTGCGACAGCATCTTGTCTATACACCATAGCTTGGACCAATGGTCTGTGAAAAAGATGTATATCTTTCAAATGTCGTTCAGCAAATAGCTCTATTTGATCACACCTATATCGATGTTTGATCACACCTATATACAAAATGATCCCTCACCAGAAACTCGTTTCAAAGCGACTCTCAAAGTGCAAAAGCAAATTAACTCTCACAGTACAAACTCTCAGAGTACGCAAGCAACTGACACAAATTTCTTTCTCCAAAAACACCGTTGGTGGGATTCCATTTAGAAGAACATTATTTCAAAAATACATGTAAAAGTATCGTTTCATGTGTACTTGAATTCCTTGTTGGTTTCACAACTGGATGGTATCATTTCCTGAAAACCCTGAAGCTTGGCATCATCTCCGGTTTCATTTTCACCATGGCATCGCATCACACGTTTCCATTTGGACATGGTCACGACTCTAGAGTTTTCCAAAGCTATGACTATATGAAGTCAAAACGGCCATGTTCTTGTTGCTGGCCACCTCATTTTTTAGAGTCCTCGGCATACTCTTTCATAATATTGTCTTTCACTGCCTTGGGGTAGTCGTTCAAGAAGACATCGAAAGTGTCAACTGGCACGCCAAAAGATTCATTCCACTGCACGTAGTCGTGGTACTCCACAGTAGCTTCCCACAAGCTTCTTGGGTATGGGACGCCTGCGCTGTCCACACTGTACTGCACAGTATTCTCATCCATGTTGTCATTCTTCTTGTTGACATTCTTCGTATGGTCCTGCTTTCGGCCCTTGGACTCTCCTTTGGCGGTTCCAGGAGGCCATGGCATCAAGGGATGCTTCAAAGCAGTAGGGCCCTTGGGGTTGTCCTCATACACAGCCTTGAAGCTTTTTGGTTTCTTCTTCACAAACTTCATGTCATCTTTCATCCACACCATTGCGGGAAGCGAGGTGGGAGGCAAACAAATCTACTCTCTGTCTATGTGGGTATATTGAAAATGGAAAATGCTTCCGGTAAAAATGCTAAGTCATGCAGTGCATTTAGAACAATTTTCATGAACTCTCAACAGCTCTTGACAGTGGAAAAATGACAATATTTGCATTTTTGATGACAACACGTTCATGTAATCTCTTTGCTACACTGAAACTGTCCACAGCATGATTCATCACAAAACATTTTCCCATAACCCTTATAATGACAAACTCAAAACAGATGTAATGACTCTCCAGATCACTCAAAGTCTCTCATGGTAACTTGTAAATTCACATCGCGCTCATAGTTGGGTCTCTCATGTGGTGCACGTACTCTCACAAGATCGCCTTCACTGTCATGAACATGTGTGAAAACAAGGAGACATCTGGGGTATGCAAAGAGGTTGGACTCTCATGGTCACTCCAGGTCTCTCACGTGGTAACTTGTACACTGACAATGCGCCCATAAGGTTCATTGAGGGTTTGTCATATGGTGCACTGATTCTTACAAGGTCCCATCTCTATTATCTGAGATGAAATTTTGTTGAAATTATATATATAGTTTAATCTCCAATTTATTTATTTTCAGATTTAACCGCGCCGTGAACATGACGAAACTGCATGCAAGTGTTTTGCTAAAAGTCTCCAAGTCACGCCCATATGGAATATAATGTTCATCTGGTGAATTTATATTGAGGCAGGCATATTTTTCAGAACATATACACTTACAGCGGTTTTCGTTTTAAGGGAAAAATGAAATAGATTGCTTGGGTGTTGTTTCATGTTTTGAGAGAAATACCTGAAAATTTTACTGGTAAGATATACTGAGGGAATATACTGGGAAACATATTATGCGAGGCAAGCCTTTTCAAACAATACTGTGAAAAGGAATTTTGCAGAGTGAAGGAATATTTGCAGAGTTGCAGAGGTATACTGTGAGGAAGTACTTGCAGAGAGATACTGCGAGGTACATACTTTGAGAGATACTGTGAGGTTATACTTCCAGAGAGAAACTGTGAGGGAATACTTCCAGATAGATACTGCGAGGTAAAATATACTTTCAGAGATACTGTGAGGGAATACTTCCAGAGAGATACTGTGAGGGAATACTTCCAGATAGATACTGCGAGGTAAAATATACTTTCAGAGATACTGTGAGGGAATACTTCCAGAGAGATACTGTGAGGTAAAATATACTTTCAGAGATACTGTGAGGGAATACTTCCAGAGAGATACTGCGAGGTAAAATATACTTTCAGAGATACTGTGAGGGAATACTTCCAGAGAGATACTGTGAGGGAATACTACTGCGAGGTAAAATATACTTTCAGAGATACTGTGAGGGAATACTTCCAGAGAGATACTGCGAGGTAAAATATACTTTCAGAGATACTGTGAGGGAATACTTCCAGAGAGATACTTCGAAATAAAATATACTTTCAGAGATACTGTGAGGGAATACTTCCAGAGAGATACTGTGAGGGAATACTTCCAGAGAGATACTGCGAGGTAAAATATACTTTCAGAGATACTGTGAGGGAATACTTCCAGAGAGATACTGCGAGGTAAAATATACTTTCAGAGATACTGTGAGGGAATACTTCCAGAGAGATACTGTGAGGGAATACCTGGAGATACCTGTGAGTTTCACTGTGAGGGAAAAGTTTCAGAGATACTTGTGTGAAGGAGTTTTCCCAGAGATTCTGTATAACGGAATATCTTTAAAAAAATATTGTGGGGGAATACCTTCCAAGACCTTCCTTGTGCAGTGCAGGGTTACTGTGACAGTAACCTCTTGCGAAGGTGAAACCTTCGATTGTGGCAGAATGAATCCACCCAAAGATATGCCACAGCAAAAGTTCAAATGCCATGTATGCAAGCACACAGATCGAACAAGTTCACATATACAACATAACCATGTGTGTTTCATTGTTTTGAAAGTTTTTAGTCTGAGAAAAACTAACAAAAATGATTCCAAAGTAAAAACTTCGAATAAACTACGTATAAACTTCGAAGTTAAACTTCGAACGAACCACGAGCAAACTTCGAAGGTAACGGTTGAATTTTGGCATGGTCAAAACCATGAAAGATCAACAAAATAGACAAAATTTAGCTTAATCTATTTTCAAGATTTTTCTCTATATAGATTTAAAAAAACTCTCTATATAGACAAAAAAACACAGATTTATCTATAATAGTTTAAAAAAATAATCTATTTGCAAGAAAAAAAATAAGATAATAGATAAAATCGAAATTGTCTAATAGATAGAAATCTATAGATTTTTACGATCTATCTATTTTGTAGTTTTTTGTCTAATTCGGTCTATTGGGCAGAGAGACAGGCAGACAGATAGACAGACAGACAGATAGACAGACAGACAGATACAGACAGATACAGACAGACAGACAGACAGACAGACAGACAGAGAGACAGACAGACGATGATGCTGTTTCGCTGTTTCGCATGCGCCCGGCAAAGGTGGCAGTCGGCAGCTTCCAGAGCTACTTTGCTAAGGGCTTCAGAAAGCAACGGATGCGCCGTTTGTGAGCTGCGGCGGCTGGAAGACAGCTAAATTTTCTTGTAGGGTCAGAAAGTGACGTTAGGCAGTGGGGGCCGTTGCCCGGAGGCCCGGTCCGTCCCTCACGGCCCTGCTGTTTCGCTGTTTCGCATGCGCCCGGCAAAAGTGGCAGCCGGCAGCTTCCAGAGCTAGTTTTCTCAGGGCTTCAGAAAGCAACGTTAAGCAGTGGCGCCTGGCCTTGGGACACGCGGTTGGGACCAGCAGGCCCTGCTGTTTCGCTGTTTCGCATGCGCCCGGCAAAGGTGGCAGCCGGCAGCTTCCAGAGCTACTTTTCTAAGGGCTTCAGAAAGCAACGGATGCGCCGTTTGTGAGCTGCGGCGGCTGGAAAACAGCTAGATTTTCTTGTAGGGTCAGGGCCTTGCTGTTTCGCTGATCGCATGCGCCGGCAAAGGTGGCAGTCGGAAGCTTCCAGAGCTACTTTTCTAAGGGCTTCAGAAAGCAACGGATGCGCCGTTTGTGAGCCGCGGCGGCTGGAAGACAGCTAGATTTTCTTGTAGGGTCAGAAAGTGACGTTAGGCACTAGGGGCCGTTGCCCGGAGGCCCGGTCCGTCCCTCAGGGCCCTGCTGTTTCGCTGTTTCGGATGCGCCCGGCAAAGGTGGCAGCCGGCAGCTTCCAGAGCTAGTTTTCTAAGGGCTTCAGAAAGCAACGGATGCGCCCGCCGTTTGTGAGCCGCGGCGGCTGGAAGACAGCTAGATTTTCTTGTAGGGTCAGAAAGTGACGTTAGGCACTGGGGGCCGTTGCCCGGAGGCCCGGTCCGTCCCTCAGGGCCCTGCTGTTTCGCTGTTTCGGATGCGCCCGGCAAAGGGGGCAGCCGGCAGCTTCCAGAGCTAGTTTTCTAAGGGCTTCAGAAAGCAACGTTAGGCAGTGGCGCCTGGCCTTGGGACACGCGGTTGGGACCAGCAGGCCCTGCTGTTTCGCTGTTTCGCATGCGCCCGGCAAAGGTGGCAGTCGGCAGCTTCCAGAGCTACTTTTCTAAGGGCTTCAGAAAGCAACGGATGCGCCGTTTGTGAGCTGCGGCGGCTGGAAGACAGCTAAATTTTCTTGTAGGGTCAGAAAGTGACGTTAGGCAGTGGGGGCCGTTGCCCGGAGGCCCGGTCCGTCCCTCACGGCCCTGCTGTTTCGCTGTTTCGCATGCGCCCGGCAAAAGTGGCAGCCGGCAGCTTCCAGAGCTAGTTTTCTCAGGGCTTCAGAAAGCAACGTTAAGCAGTGGCGCCTGGCCTTGGGACACGCGGTTGGGACCAGCAGGCCCTGCTGTTTCGCTGTTTCGCATGCGCCCGGCAAAGGTGGCAGTCGGCAGCTTCCAGAGCTACTTTTCTAAGGGCTTCAGAAAGCAACGGATGCGCCGTTTGTGAGCTGCGGCGGCTGGAAGACAGCTAGATTTTCTTGTAGGGTCAGAAAGTGACGTTAGGCAGTGGAGGCCGTTGCCCGGAGGCCCGGTCCGTCCCTCAGGGCCCTGCTGTTTCGCTGTTTCGCATGCGCCCGGCAAAGGTGGCAGTCGGCAGCTTCCAGAGCTACTTTTCTAAGGGCTTCAGAAAGCAACGGATGCGCCGTTTGTGAGCCGCGGCGGCTGGAAGACAGTTAGATTTTCTTGTAGGGTCAGAAAGTGACGTTAGGC
Source organism: Cladocopium goreaui (assembly GCA_947184155.2). Lineage (NCBI taxonomy): Eukaryota > Dinophyceae > Suessiales > Symbiodiniaceae > Cladocopium > Cladocopium goreaui. Next base: position 7,068 of record CAMXCT020002057.1, read on the forward strand.
AGTGGAGGCCGTTGCCCGGAGGCCCGGTCCGTCCCTCAGGGCCCTGCTGTTTCGCTGTTTCGCATGCGTCCGGCAAAGGTGGCAGTCGGCAGCTTCCAGAGCTACTTTTCTAAGGACTTCAGAAAGCAACGGATGCGCCGTTTGTGAGCTGCGGCGGCTGGACGACAGCTAGATTTTCTTGTAGGGTCAGAAAGTGACGTTAGGCACTGGGGGCCGTTGCCCGGAGGCCCGGTCCGTCCCTCAGGGCCCTGCTGTTTCGCCAAAGGTGGCAGCCGGCAGCTTCCAGAGCTAGTTTTCTAAGGGCTTCAGAAAGCAACGTTAGGCAGTGGCGCCTGGCCTTGGGACACGCGGTTGGGACCAGCAGGCCCTGCTGTTTTGCTGTTTCGCATGCGCCCGGCAAAGGTGGCAGTCGGTAGCTTCCAGAGCTACTTTTCTAAGGGCTTCAGAAAGCAACGGAAAGCAACGTTAGGCAGTGGCGCCTGGCCTTGGGACACGCGGTTGGGACCAGCAGGCCCTGCTGTTTCGCTGTTTCGCATGCGCCCGGCAAAGGTGGCAGTCGGCAGCTTCCAGAGCTACTTTTCTAAGGGCTTCAGAAAGCAAAACGGAAAATTGCGCCGTTTGTGAGTGCGGCGGCTCTGGAAGACAGCTAAGATTTTCTTGCAGGAGTCAGAAAGTGACGTTAGGCACTGGGGCCCGTTGCCCGGAGGCCCGGTCCGTCCCTGAGGGCCCTGCTGTTTCGCTGTTTCGCATGCGCCCGGCAAAGGTGGCAGTCGGAAGCTTCCAGAGCTACTTTTCTAAGGGCTTCAGAAAGCAACGGATGCGCCGTTTGTGAGCCGCGGCGGCTGGAAGACAGCTAGATTTTCTGGTAGGGTCAGAAAGTGACGTTAGGCACTGGGGGCCGTTGCCCGGAGGCCCGGCCCGTCCCTCAGGGCCCTGCTGTTTCGCTGTTTCGCATGCGCCCGGCAAAGGTGGCAGTCGGCAGCTTCCAGAGCTACTTTTCTAAGGGCTTCAGAAAGCAACGGATGCGCCGTTTGTGAGCTGCGGCGGCTGGAAGACAGCTAAATTTTCTTGTAGGGTCAGAAAGTGACGTTAGGCAGTGGGGGCCGTTGCCCGGAGGCCCGGTCCGTCCCTCACGGCCCTGCTTTCGCTGTTTCGCATGCGCCCGGCAAAAGTGGCAGCCGGCAGCTTCCAGAGCTAGTTTTCTCAGGGCTTCAGAAAGCAACGTTAAGCAGTGGCGCCTGGCCTTGGGACACGCGGTTGGGACCAGCAGGCCCTGCTGTTTCGCTGTTTCGCATGCGCCCGGCAAAGGTGGCAGTCGGCAGCTTCCAGAGCTACTTTGCTAAGGGCAGAGAGACAGACAGACAGAGACAGACAGATAGAGACAGAGAGACAGAGAGAGACAGAGAGAGACAGAGAGAGAGAGAGAGAGAGACAGAGAGACAGGCAGACAGATAGACAGACAGACAGATAGACAGACAGACAGATACAGACAGATACAGACAGACAGACAGACAGAGAGACAGACAGACAGACAGACAGATAGACAGACAGACAGACAGAATGCTGTTTCGCTGTTTCGCATGCGCCCGGCAAAGGTGGCAGTCGGCAGCTTCCAGAGCTACTTTCTGCGCCGTTTGTGAGCTCGGCGGCTGGAAGACAGCTAGATTTTCTTGTAGGGTCAGAAAGTGACGTTAGGCAGTGGAGGCCGTTGCCCGGAGGCCCGGTCCGTCCCTCAAGGCCCTGCTGTTTCGCTGTTTCGGATGCGCCGTTTGTGAGCCGCGGCGGCTGGAAGACAGCTAGATTTTCTTGTAGGGTCAGAAAGTGACGTTAGGCAGTGGAGGCCGTTGCCCGGAGGCCCGGTCCGTCCCTCAGGGCCCTGCTGTTTCGCTGTTTCGCAGCCGGCAGCTCTCAGAGCTATACTTTTCTAAGGGCTTCAGAAAGCAACGTTAGGCACTGGCGCCTAGCCTTGGGACACGTGGTTGGGACCAGCAGGCCCTGCTGTTGCGCTGTTTCGCATGCGCCCGGCAAAGGTGGCAGCCGGCAGCTCTCAGAGCTATACTTTTCTAAGGGCTTCAGAAAGCAACGTTAGGCACTGGCGCCTGGCCTTGGGACACGCGGTTGGGACCAGCAGGCCCTGCTGTTGCGCTGTTCGCATGCGCCCGGCAAAGGTGGCAGCCGGCAGCTTCTAGAGCTACTTTTCAAAGGGTTTCCGAACGCGTCGTTAGGACGGGCCAGGTTCACGCGGCTTGGCCACCTGCCAAATTACGCCAGGGAATCACGGATCACTTCTTGGTAGCCTTTTAAACATGCAGCTAGCATCACGGAATCCCTTCTCAGGACAGATTTTTTTTGCAAAGTTTACTGGCCCACCCCCTTCAACATGCACTTTGACTTTCACCCGCTCTTTCGCATAACTTTCGCGGAACTTTCGCGAAAATATCCCTATTCACAGACCCCGGCCATCAGCAGGGGGTGCACTGAAGGAAAAGCGAAGACCAGGGGCCTTGGTGTTTGGCTCTCGCAAAGCCTCACTTTTGGAAACTTGGCTACTGCTACTCGCATTCTCTGGTGCCCTTTTCCTGCCGGACCCCGGGCGGCAGTGGGTGGCAGCCCTTTACATATAATGATTATAATACCCAACTTTCGCGAAACTTTCGCGAAATAAAATTTTACTTTCGCGAATTCGAAAAAAAACTTTCGCGAGGGTTTCCAACATAACATGCACGGCTTTCGCAATTAAAACTCCTTACAAGGACCTTTAGATCGATCACCATATATATATATATATATACACGAACTTGAGACTGAACTACCACAGTGTCGAGCCCAGCTACAGCTCTATTCCCACTGATATTAATGTGATTTGGGGCCTTACTCACTATGAATAGTACTAGTACTGACTATCTTCAGTGATCATCAACCATCAAATATTGTATTGATATTTGTATTGATATATTTTAATAAATTTTGTCCGAGGGTTCCACCTGCATTAAACCCAACAAGATGGAGTGTGCAGTTTATAGGTCTCCATTGCGTATCTATTGGATGTTACCACTGCTAAATTTTCGGTGAGAATCAAAAGAAACAGAAAGCTATCGCCATTACCGAAAAAAAGCGGTTCTACCCGGGGTCACGCAGTTTTGTGGGAAACCATACCTTCGGGTTGTGCCATCTATAGGTTACGCTTGCAATCCATGTGCACAGGGAAAGAGAAAGGAGAAGGGAAAGGAGAAAGGAGAAAGGAGAAAAGAAAAGGAGGAAGGGAAAGGCATATCAGGGGTTTCCGTGTCTGTTTATTGCATGTTGTTTTCATGCATACTTTTGGTGCGCCTTTTCCTTGCGAAGACTACGTCTTACGCAAGGGAGGCAAGACACACCATCCCCAAAATATGAAAACAACATTCCATGAACAGCCACGGAAACCCCTGATATGAATTATTTCTATGTATATATATATATATATATCATGTCCTCGCATGTCTACCACAGCACATCTGTCCTGGGAGCTCCCGGTCGAACGTCCAAAGAAGCGCATCATTGAGACAAAATGGCAGTTGGCCCGTTGGCCCCCAACCAGGGCGAGGAGTGAGCCAGAGGAAAACATCAAGCTCCACTACTGGAGTGAATCTGGGGTCGGCGGCAGGGGGCGTAAGCCCTTTAATATAACTATATAACTATATAACATTATATAACTATATAACTATATAATGATTTATATACAGTAATTCTCATATCGTAATCATTTTTAAGGTGATCTACCCTGTGAAAGAACGTTGCGGTTTAAAGCCAGAGACTAAGTGACGAATGGGTATCCATCCATCCATTCCCTATCTTGGTTTCATAATGGCTTGAAATCAATCCTACTGGTAGTGCATTGAACGTGTTGTAGAATGAGATGAGGAAAGATCAGCGGAATCGTGTATGACTGCAGAAAATGACATTGTAAGATATTGCAACATTCAGTAACATTCACGGAAACCATCACGTTTCATCGTGGCAATCTGAGCTTAAAGAGCTCTCGGCATGGAGCGCTTCCAAAGAATTTGCATGGTGGGAAGCCGACAAGTTGCCAAATCTATGGAATGTCTTAGATCAACCACCGTCTCAGGAGTATCAGAGGGCGTACTTCCTTAGCCGCCTTAGCCTTCTTGATGCAGGCCTTCCTCTTCCAAAATTCGGTGGAGTTGAAGGTGCAACTGAAACATCAAGCCATGTGAGCATCGACACAAAAAGCACTACGACCAGACAATGTCTCCGAGTTGGTCCATGATGTAACTGCTGAGTACATCTTCGAGGCTAAAAACCCTGTGCGCTACTGTGCTAGGTACTGTAAATATCTGTAAATATCTGTAAAATTCTGTAATTAAATGATTGTAATAAGATGTAATAAGTTAAGCTCAAGTCGAGGAGGTCCAACTTGTCCAACGAATCTGTCATATTAACAGTATCTATTGCAAAACATCCTGCTGCAAAGGGGTCATTGGTATAGGCATTCTATATGGGGATGGGTCAAAACCTTGTACCGCTGGTGAACATCAAAATAGCTGGTAAATGGATGTTCATCCCACTAAAAATGTATCTATAGGTATTGACCCATACCCATATGTTACCGTATGTTTGATGGCTCTTTGACATCATGCCACGATTTTGCAAAGCACTGCACAAGCTGCGCAAAGAAATCCTGCCATGCCGGGTCCAAAGCTGTTTCTAGAGAAAAGCTGAGTGCTCAGTGTATGCTGAAAGCATTTTGGTGCCCTCTGTCAGCAGAGCTCCAATAACCACTGCAGCGTTCTGTCCATGGTCCTGCTCATACTTCCTGCAGCATTCCTGTGCCGTCACGGAGCCAGATCATGGCGTTGCTCGCCGTTCTTGTCCTGACCATGGTTCGGCCTGCCCTGGGTGCGAAGTACTCAGGTGCCATCGTAGCCAAACCTGCTCGTGTTTGCAGTGTGAAGTTGGGAAGGTCGGCATGATTCAAGAATCTTGCAGTTCGCTCTGAGAAACATTGGAATAGAAACATGTCAGAATCAGATTCGTAAAACATCGTAAAACTATTTGAACATATTTGAACGAGCTCAGAGAAACATCAAAAGGAACCAGTGACCAGTGGATCATCGATCTGTGCCTTGTCGACACCATTCCATGTGGACGAAGATCCAATGCTGTGCCATTGACCCGCAGCACATCATCCCGCGCAGCAGCGATGGCAGAGAGAACACTTTGAGCTTCAGCACTCGCAAAAACGCCAGTGTCCAGGGCCCTCTGCACCCCAAGCTCAGATCCAGCAATCAAACAGCGATTTTGTGGAGATCGATGGAAAGGCACGAAAGCGACTTCGATGGCAGATGGAAAAAGACTCTGCAGCAGGTTTGAACGTGGTTGCTGTAGGGCATCCTCAAACATTTCAGCCATTTTCACTTGTTTTTCAGTGATGCGGCTGGCCTCTGCACCAGCGGTCGTACGCCATGCAACACACGGAGTGCAAACACCTAACAAAGACACCAACGGGTCAGTGCTCTTTCCCATTAGCTTTCGCAAATAGGGATCTGCAGAATGAATCTCTGAATAGATGCGCCTATCTTCTGCAGCACCAATTTTGTGCATGCAGCACGTGGCGATGACAGCTCCAAGGACGTCAACCTTTGTCTCAGCACCCGCCTGACACCAGCGCCGCAGCAACTTCAGGGCCAAGTCGGTCCCAGTGCCGCACAAATGTTTCGCTATGACCACGACTTGGGTGATGCCATGCTTCTCCAGGAGCGGTTCAATTTCTCGGCTCGCGTCCAGATCTCCTACATCCCCAGTGACACGTAGAACTCGCTGACGATACTCCTCTGGGAGTCGCCCTTCAACGCGCATGGGTTCCGGAGGCAGGGTGTGGTCAATCAGCACTGCATGACCGCCCAGCAGCAACGCTGCCAGCAGTGCCAGGCTTCCATTCCCAGCCCCAATGTCCACCACCGCCAAGCCCTTGCCACAGCTTGGCGCCAAAGCCCAGACTTTGCAAAGGATGGACCATTCCTGTTCCAGGTACTTCTCTTGATACTTGGGTGGCCGGTCAATCATGCTGGACAGAACCTCCAAGCCTTCCCGAGGCGCAAAGATTTGCGGAAGTTTGCGATAAGAGCATGGCACCCACAAAGTCAAAGCTGCCTGTGAGAGGGCTCCCTCCACTTCCTCCTCTGTGGGGTGTTTCACCCGCCTTTCCTTCCCCTCGGCAGCATCTGAGGCCCTGCCAAGAGACATTCATTTCAGAAGTGATCAAGTATACACATCTCTGAAAGAGCGAATTCATCTGCACCTCAGAGTCTTAGGAGCTAGTCCAGGTAGTATTTCTTGAAGAGCCTCCATCATAGATACAAAATCAAAAAAATAAACCAGTTTGAAGCTGCTACTCCTGACATTATCCATCATTATCCTACATTCTCTGCTTGCGTCAGCAACTTCAAAGGTGTTTGCAGCGAATCAAACCTGCAGAACTTTGTGAACGGCGCGCAGTTCTCGAGTGCGTGCTTTGTCATGCTCAAGACCTCACTGAGGTCCAACTCGCCCGCTCTCTGAAAGTGAATCGGCGCGCACTTGGCGAATTTGGCGATATGATATGATGAGATATGATAAGAATTGATAAGATATGATGAGATATGATAAGAATTGATAAGATATGTACGATATGAATTCAATGCAAAGGAAAACGCATAGTTTGTGACTTGCATGCACCAAGGTCAGAACGGATATTGGCTCGTTCTTGACGTTTTTGTCGGCGCCGCGAAGCAACGGAAGGCTTTGATGCCTATCCAGATCCAAGATCAAAGCTTCAAAGCCTACTCACTTCGGGTGTTGGAAGAAAATTGTCCTACATGGTTTTTGAGATCTTTTGAGTCAGTTCGTTCTGATGCCTGCTTTTAGATCATGAGCTCATGAAATTCAGAAAGTCATCAGCTTTGCTCTCCTCCTGCGCATCGTCTTGCCACAGAAAGCCCTCCAGGGAAAGACCCGGTAGCCATTCCTCCAGAGTATCGTCAAGTGCAGCGTGGAATGCAAGCAATGCTCTGTTTGACTTGATGACTCCACTCCACCACGCAATGTCGGAGAAACTCTGAAAAAAGTACCACCATCAGCAAATTCCTCCAATTTGATCCAATTTGTTGACTTGACTGACGATTCATAAATCGAACTGATTGTGCTGGTTGAAGAGACGAGGCATGTCCTCTACATCATCAGCTTCAGCATCATCAGCCATTCCCTCAACTTGAATCGAGTAAGCTTCGGGAGAAACTCAGCTGTTGTCAAGGACATTCTGCAGTTGCCAAACGTCTCACATGCTCACATTCTCGAAATCAACGACATGAAATTGAATAGATATGGGGATGGTTCAAAACCCTATCCCCCTGGTGAACATCAAAATAGCTGGGATTTATGGATGTTCATCCCCCTAAAAATGGTATGTATAGGTATTGATCCATAGCCATATAATTACATCACAGAAGGGATACAAGATGACACAAGCTGTGCCTTTAAAAGGAATTGACCTCTAACTTGGCCGACAATGGATGCGAAGCTGCGGCCGACGCTCCAATTTTTTTTTCTCACTCGGCGACCTCCAACTGCGGCCTGCGCTCAGGTGGCCTTGGAACTATTGGAATTGAGATCAAAACATATCAAAACCTGGTTGCGAACTGGTTCTACTGGTTTTTTCTTCAAAGCTCTTCCAATAATTTGCTGGTTGATCCCTTTTAACATATGTTCAATAGCTTGGTAGAACATAGTAGAACCCAAATTCTTGTACATTACTATACTATACTACTATGATATACTATGATATACAGTCACCGACAGAATTATGGGAAAAAAAAACGTTTCAATTTACAGGCGCCGCCTGTCTATGATAGAAAAGTTACGAACCTTTTTTTTTCCATAATTATTTTTTCCATAATTATTTTTTTTCCATAATTCTGTCGGTGACTGTATTACCATCGATTCGCAATTTGAATGCATTTTAAGGGGGAATATTGAATTATAGAAAATATGTGTCTAAAGATCTGGTATATGCCCCTAAGTCTTCCATTGATATACAATTGCACCACCAAAACTCATTGTTGTACGTACATACATATGCGGGATGTATCCTTTTGCCAAGCCACCAATTGGGTTGATACTACATACTTGCATTTGCATACATATTTCCATAACCCCCAAAAAAAAGGGGTTTGAATTGTGGATCCATGACATGTCCAACAGGTGGAGCCCCAAACATTAATTATGGAAAAAATAATTATGGAAAAAATAATTATGGAAAAACCGGTCAATCTGCGCTAGCCCCCTGATTTTACAGGTCTGAGCACATAGGATCATAGAACCATTGGACGTGCTTTTACAGGCATTTTCTTTCAAGTGCAGGGAAAACGGTCCTTGCTGTTAAGAGGGTTATGAGCCCAACGACTGCCCTCTAACTTTCGCTGGTTTTTGCAATGGAAAGGGCTCAGTCGTTGCCATCGAGGGGATCTGACTGGAATGGGAATCCTTTTTATTCCCAGAAGGCGCAAGATGAATGTGTTCTTCAAGCTAGTCGGCCTCAGGGTTTACCAACTGACCAAATGAGTGATGATGTAGGGCCTCCTTTGCCAAGTCTTTCAGGAAGAGCAGCTCAGTTTGAACAGGTGTCTACGGAGCAAACTGGGAAAGGTCGTGGCGGATCATCGGCTGGTTTGCTGTATGAGTCGCGACCCACAGTAGAAGGCCGTGGAGGAGCCAGGACTGAGGGGTTGATGCCGCCTGATGATGGAAGGCAAACAATGGGGTCTGTTAGCAATACTCAGATGGAAGGGAAGCTGAATGGTGACGAGCTGCAGAGAGCCCTTGAGGGCGAACTAGTAGCGTTTTTGAGAGAACAGAATTCGAAGCTCATGAACGATGTAGAGTTTTTGAAGGGCAAACTGGAGTTGTTGTCAGCTGGCAAGGCTGACTCTGGGATGGAGACTTCACCATGGTCTACAATTGGGGGCGTACCATCAAGTAGGAGTTCCAATGATGTTGGGATCCCTCAAAAGGATCGTCCACGTAGGAATGGAAGTCGAACTCCCAGGTCCAAGGTTAGAGAAGTTGCGGTGAGCCCTGAAAAACGGCATGAGCATGTGCGGTTCACTCCAAACGGGACTCAGGTTCCATCAGGACCGCCACCAAGCCAGTTGGAGGACATGCCACCGGTTCCACCATTTCCTGTTTGTCATGGGGAGCCTTCCGATGGGCGTGATCTTCAAAACAGTTTTGTCAGCAACCTTTATGACACTTGTGAGTCAAAGGTCAAGGTCAAGAATGGTGATGTGAATTGGAAACCCCAAAATGAGAGAAATGAGGGGACTGATATCCTGACGGCTAGTGAGGCAAAGCAAATCTGGCTAGAGAGGGAAGTTCAGTCATTGAAGACGGCACTCGATCGGGTTTCAATTCCATTAGCCTTTCAACAATCGGAGTTTTGGAATGCTGGTTTCGATAGCAGGGGTAAAGTAGATCCCAAGGGTCACCACTCAGCTGCTGAAGCCAACTGCACATCGCTTGGCCTGCATGGTGGGAGTGGCACTGGAGACCTTCCGCATCGGGCTGTGCATGGAGGTGTAGCTGGTTCTCATCAGAGCATGGTGTTTGGCGGATGTGGTGAACTTGATCTTCAGCGTCGGGCTTTGCATGGAGATGTATCACATCAAGCTCGGGCTGCAGCAGCTGCGCCTTGTGTTCCAGGCGGAGTTCGGGCTGCGTACTTGCACGGTGAACATCGCGATCACGATCGGGCTTTCCACATGCATGGTGCACAAGCAGGACAAGCTCGGGCTTTTGATTTGCATGGTGAACATCCAGGACGCGGTCGGGCTTTGCATGGTGTGGGCAATGAGTGGGATCTACATGACAAAGGTCCAGCACATCCTTGTCTCCTTCCAGGTCATGATGTGGGGGGAGGAGGAATGGGAGATGGATCCAAATTTGGAAGCCCTGTGCAGTCCTGGCCAGTGGACTCTCAAGCTGGCCACATGAACAATAAGGGCGAGCTGCCAGATCTACCGGCCAATTCCACACCACTTCATTTTGGTGATTGGCTTCATCTGATAGCGCCTGTGATGAAGGACATCAGTGGCATCGCTGGATGGTGGTGGGAAGCAACACTGAGGGAAGCCAAGGTGTACTATGAAGGTTGGAAAAACAGTACACCACTTCAGCGGATCCAAATAGAGCCGCGTTTGCCTGATGCCCTGCAAGAGCACAAGTTCCAGAGAACGGAGCAGAGAGGCATCCAAATGCTTTTGAAGGCAATTCCAGAAGCCGAACAACAAGCTCTAGTAACGGAGCGGGCGCTGTCAACTACAGCGATTTTGTACAAGTTGCTGGTGAGATTTCAACCTGGTGGAGCTGGCGAAAAGCAGCTGCTGTTGAGCCAGCTGACATCGCTCCCAGCCACCAAGAGCATCCACGACCTGGCGGCGGCGATCAGAAACTGGAGACGCCACTTTGGACGAGCTCAAGAAGTTCAAGCAGTGTTGCCAGATGGAGTCTTGCTGTTGAAGGCATTGGATGGACCCATTCAGCATTTGGCTTCATTGGATCCTCAAGCGGCATTTCGCTTAGCTCAATCGAGGATGCAACTTCAGTTGGATGAGAAGCCTGTGCATGAGAACCTCTGGGCCTTCAGTCAATGTCTTCTTGCGGAAGCTGAGACTCTTTGCCTTCTGACCACAGCTCCGGCAACTACAGTGCAGTCTCCTTTGAAGATGAAACAACTACAAGGTGATCAAAAGACTTCATCAAGTACCACTCCGGACAACAAACCGAAGCCTGGAGCAACCATTGACAAACCCTGCAAGTACTTTGTGTCAGGACAAGGGTGTCGTGCCGGAAAAACTTGCAAGTGGTCGCACTCTTGGGACGGCGTGGAGGACAAGTCATCTCGTTGTTGGATTTGCGGAGGAAAAGACCACATCAAGAGTGACTGCCGCCTGAAGGCCGTGAACAAGAAGCAGGGTGAGCCAAGTGGTGGCTCAGGGGGAGGACGTGGTTCTACGGGAGCTGGGGCTTCCAATGCCACTTCAACGTTGACTTCCTCTACTTCGACTTCAAAACCAAGTGCACCAGGAGGAAAAGCTGGAGCTGCAGCTGTCAAAGTGGCCAAGTCTTCCGAAGAAGGTGCAACAGCAACAACCTCTGAAGGAGGATTGAATGTTCCAGTACCTCCTGAAGTGACGAGCTCAACTACCAGTGGAGACAAAGATGGAGGCCGTAGTGGGGGGAGCAGCAATGAAAATGCAAGTGGAACCAAGACAGCAGAGCTTCTTCATGAGGCGACACAACTGCTGAAGACTTTGCGAATCTCTGACAACAATCCGAAGCTCAAGGTCATGCAGCTTTCAGGGATAGATCAAGCTGATGAAGCGGTGGTGCTCATCGACTCAGGTGCCACACATGCACTTCGGCCAGCTGAAGACTGGGATGAGTGGAACAAGGCGGAGGGAACTACGGTGATGTTGGCTGAAGGATCCACCACCCGGTTTCGACTCAAACCTGGGACGAAGATGCTTTTGTCAGAGCCTGGGCAACGACCAGCATGGATCATCCCTATGGGCGGCTTGGCTGAGCTGGACTTTGTGCTTCGATGGTCAGGCAATCAGTGCTCCTTGCAGGATGATGAAGGCCGACACATTGATGTCCAGGTGCAAAATGGATGTCCCATGGTGTCGTTGGAAGATGGACGACGCCTTCTACAATGGTTGGAACTATACCATGTGTATCAGAAGCGCAAGTTGATGATGGTGCGAACTTTGCTGACTGATGAGTCTGCCATCGACAAGAGCCGCATCAACCTGGACATGGCACTTACTGCTATGATGCGACAGCAGTTTCCAAACTTGCCTGATGAGGTGATGATGAAGTTGATCCCAGATTTGGAGATGATCAAAACGGAGGACTTTGGCAGTCGACTCCCATGGAATAGGCACAAACGCCGACGTCTGATGAAGGCCAAGCATGTGATACTACATCTGTTTTCTGGCCCAGATCAAGCGTTTTGGGACAAGCAGTGTGCAAGTGCATCAACAGAGGTCCTGTGCATTGACACGACTTTGTCAACGGCAGCAAATCTTCATGATCGCAATGTGTATGGGTTCCTCTTGATGTTGTGCGCAAGCGGCCGAGTTCGTGCAATACTTGGAGGCCCTCCATGCAGGACACTGTCAGCGCTGAGGTATCAAGAAGATCAAGGACCTGGAATTTTGAGAACAGAAGAGCACCCTTATGGACTTCCAACGTTGGCACCTGGCGACAAGGAGCTTGTGATTGGAGACTCAGTCCTGGTGTTCAGATTTTGGTCTTTGCTGATGGTGGTGGAGGAGGTACGAGATGTTTCTTTGCCTCCAACTCAGTTCTTCATGGAGCAGCCAGAGGATCCGGCCAACTACAGGAGTCAGCAAGATGTCCAGCAGCACAAGTACTTCTCGCTGTTTCGAACCGCTGAGTGGAAAGCATTGGCGGAAACCTACAACCTGAAGCTGCTGAGCTTTGACCAGTTTCCAATGGGACACTCCAAGAGGAAACCCACGTCTATGGCCACCAACGTGCCAGAGATGATGCAATTGGATCAGGTCAGAGGAGCTCCACCAAATGAAGCTGAGATGGCCAACAAGTACAAAGCGATGGCCATGGAGCAAAGATGTGCAACTTCCAAGACTTGGTCTGCATGGGCCCCAGGGCTCAAACTTGCGATTGCCACGGCGATTTGCCAAAACATCCAAGTTTTAGACCAAGAAGAAAGGGCCAAACATGTTTCAGTACAACCACGAACAGAAGGCCCAGGACAACCAATGGATCAATTTTCAGTGCAATCACTTGAACCTCAGTCACTGCAATCTCATGAAAGCCAAGGGTATGCCACAGGTGACACAACTTCAAGGCATACCTCCAACCGAATTCAACATCCAATGAAGCTGAAGGCTTTGGGGCCGATCGCATTAGAGCAGTGGAAACGTCATTTCCTCAATGACCATATGCCGGCGAGACGAGACTGTTCTCATTGCGTCCGTGCCCAAGCCAGAAGCAAACCTCACCGAAAGATTCAACATCCTGATGCCTACACGCTGAGCGTGGATTTGTCTGGCAAGATGACCCCAGGTGTAGATCAACATGCAACAGGATGCAAATACCTCATGGTGGGATGCTACACTTATCCTGTTCTTCGAGACGGTCGGTCTCTTGTTCCAGTTCCTGGCCAACCGGATCCTGACCAAGATCAACCACTTCCTGACCAAGATCAACCACTTCCAGGCCTCGATGATGACATGATGTCTGAGGGCGATGGCGAGCATGATGCTCCAGAAGCGGACATGCTGGAGGAGGAGGATGTGGAGGAAGAAGTTGAAGACTCTCCATCGGTCAGAAGATCCAGATCCATGAACGAGACGTGGGTAAAGTTGGTCGACGAAGCCAAGAATGTGACGGTTCGTCAGCTGACCTTTGTGTGCCCCGTCAAGAGCAGGTCAGTGAAGCATCTACTACCAGCACTTTCTCGAGTATATGCACGATTGAGGGCCTTAGGTCTTCCAGTGTACCGCATCCACTCCGACAGGGCCAGAGAGTTCTCATCAACGGAGATGCAAAACTGGGCTTTGGAGCGCAACATCCTGACTACGATGACGTCTGGATCATCATTCAAGGCAAATGGAAGGGTGGAGGCAGAAATGGGTGTCATCAAGAAGTCCATCAGAACGTTGATCACAGCTGGAACCTGTACGTTGCAACAATGGCCACTTGCAGCACGCCACATTGGCGAACGACGCCTAAGAAGACAGTTAAGCATCTTGGGATGGCCAGTTGGCCGATTGCTGCGGTTTGGGGCCAAAGCCTTTGCATTGAGGAAGTCATGGCAATCACGATATGCGCCATGGCGTGAAGTACGTGAAGAAGTCATCGTCTTGGGCACAGATGTGTACTCATCTTTGACCAACACTGGCTATTATGTTCAGTCGGTCACTACCAATAGATGCTTTTTCACCGATGACATCATCATTCCAGAGGCTCAACAACCAGCTGTGGAGGATCAGGTTCTGTACCTTCCAGAAAGGGAGAATGTACGACCGGCACATCGAATGCGCCACAAAGCTCCGCAACCAATTGTGTCAATGTTGGACATTGAGGGGGAGGAGAAGATTGTGGCGCGACATCCAACTTTGTTTGAAAACGAGGTTGTACCACATGATGGTGCTTCAAGTGACAGCTGGTCGCTGGAGACTCAAACCTCTACGCAGAGTTCACCAAGGATTCTTCAGTGTATGGAGGAGGATTGGTGGATTGGAGTGGGGGATATGGAGGAGGCGCCAAACAACCGGGCTGGTGGCTCATACCCGGTGGCCTCATATGCAAGTCCAGCGTCACTGAGAGTCCTCCATGCAAATGTGGCTACATATGTTGGAGAAGAACTTCAAAAATTGGATGGAACCTCCACCGACCAATCTTTGTGGTTGAGCACGCTGACGGATGCGATCAACATGAAGGTCATGATTGAAGACCAGTTGATTGATGCTCAAACCGCTCACTTGGAAGAGACTCAGAAGAGCCTCGACATGGAATTCCTCGTCACCAAGACCATCAGCAACAACGAGGTGTGGTCTGATCTTCAAGCATGGGCCCCATCGATTCGTCATGAATATGATCAACTTGTTCATAGAAAACGTGCAGTTCGGCAGGTGACAAAGGAGGAGCTCCACAAGATGGCCAGTGAGCAGAAGCTGCCCATAGAGATACTTCCTGGCAAGATGGTCCACACGAGGAAGTCAGGAACTGGAGCGTTCAAGAGCAGGGCAGTTGTGTGTGGCAACTATGCAGCACCTGACCAAAATGAGCACTACGCAGGTGGTGTTGACAGTCAGCAAGTGCGGACTCAACTGCGAGTTGGGGCCAACAAACAATGGGTGGTGGGAGGTACAGATATATCTACAGCCTTCTTGAACGCACCCCGAAGAAACAACCAAAAATTGACCGCTATGGAGATCCCAGTGGTGTACAAAAAGCTTGGACTGGCAACCAGCGAGCACATCTGGCTGATCGACAAGGCGCTTTATGGCCTCACGTCGTCTCCCAGAGATTGGTCCCTACATAGGGATGATGTCTTGCCGACGATCAAGTGGCAACGACAACGACAAGGCCGAACAGTGGATGGAGTCTTTCGAAAGACGCCTGATCAAAACGTTTGGAGGATGGAAGAGGCTGACAACGAGTCAGGCAAAATCCATTGGACAGGGCTGATGTCGGTCTATGTTGACGACCTGCTGTTCACAGCTGAGGAGGGATGTTTGGATGCAGCCACGACAGCTATTGCAGAGGTCTGGGCCATCTCAGAAGTCGAGAAGACGGGGGAGGGAAGAGTGGTCAAATACTGTGGTTTTGAGATTGAGAGCGTCTTGGATGACAATGGTCTGGCAAATGGGTTCATTGTGAGTCAGAAAAAGTATGAGCAGGAGATGATTCAGCGGTTTGGAGTGGAGAAGTCAACTGACTTTCCGCATGTGCGCCTGACAGAAGATGATGAGCTGCCAACGGGCGACATTCAGCCGCAAGATGTACGAACTGCTCAGTCTATGGCGGGTGCGCTTCTTTGGCTCTCAACGAGAACCCGACCGGACATTGCTATGAGTGTGGCAACGGCTTGCCGGCTATGCACAAAGAATCCATGCCGATCGATCGAAATCTCCAAGGCGGTGATGCAATACATCCGTGGAGTTCCTGGCGGCTTGCACTACCCCAAAGGTGTTCAGAAAGATAGCTGGGGAAAACGCGGCCAGTTGAAGATTGAGAGGCATGAGAACCTTTTGGAAGTTTTCTCTGACATAGCCTTTGGCGTAGGGAGCCGACATCGAAGCCTACAAGGACTGGTGGTGTGCTTGGGAGGCGTGCCAATAGCTTGGTTGGCATCACAACAGCCTTTTGTGACCTACAGCACTGCCGAGGCGGAGTTGGTCTCGTATGGAGAGGCTTTGAATGCTGGCAGGTCTATGGAAGCTTTGATTTGCTCAATGTTGGGCGAAGACATGGATACCAAGGTGCTGGAGCGAGTGATTTACGGCGACAACACTGCCGCAATCAGCATGGCCCATGGCACTGCAACATCAACATGGCGGACAAGACATCTTCGTGTCCGTGCATCCTTCCTCAAAGAGGCCTTGGACGGGGGTGTATGGAAGCTTCTCCATTTGAGGGGCACGGAGTTGGTGGCGGATGGCTTGACGAAGCCGCTTAGTGGTCAAGCTTTCTACAAGTTCTTGGAGGACTTGGGCATCAAGCGGGGTGGATCATTTGAAGATCCCGAACAGATCAGTGGTGAAGCATCAGAAGAGGTGCACAACGGCGATGACAGAAGAGGAGCTGCGATCATGGCTTTGACTGTGGGGAGCTTTTTACTATCAGGAGTTGATCAGGAAGAACCTGAAGAGGATGGAGATATGGAAACATCCGCAATTTGGATGACTGGTGCTGTCCTTATGGTGCTGGGAGCAATCTATGCTGGACAGGTGATTCATGGTGTGGCAAGTCACTGCCTGCGAAGATTGATGGCGCTGGAGGGTAGCAGTGGTCGTAGACCAAGCATGAGAGGAGTTCATGAAGACTCCAGTGATGGTGAAAGTGCCCTGTTGGTGTCGGACAATGAGACATCGATGAGAGGGTCAAAGTGTGGCGCATCTTCAATGAGTTTGCGGCGACAGTCGGGCCTTAGCACTGGGCATACTATGTCAAAGGGTTTAGCTACCAAAAGGAATGCAGCAAGCGCTTCGAAGAAAGCATCTGCAAAGTTTGGGGCGAAACGATTGAATGATGGTGAGCGTGATCTTTCATCAACTTTGAGGCGACAGTCGGGCTCATGCAGTGGTGAGCATGATCTTTCATCAACTTTGAGGCGACAGTCGGGCTCATGCAGTGGTGAGCATGATCTTTCATCAACTTTGAGGCGACAGTCGGGCTCATGCAGTGGTGAGCATGGTCTCTCATCAACTTTGAGGCGACAGTCGGGCTCTAGCAGTGGAGAGCGCGATCCGTCAATGACTTCAATGCGACGGTCGGGCTTAAGCGTGGCATCTGCGGCGGGAGAGCCTGCTGCTGAGCGAAGTGCTGCGGCTGAGGCTGAGAGCGGTATGGGAGCTCTCGATGAGCGTAGCGTAGGCAGTATTTCATGGGAAGAAGATTCAAAAGGGGAACATAGAGATGGTCCGAAAGGGACAAACCCTTGGAATCACTTCCAGCACGCGCACAAAGGGAAGGGCCTCAACTCAACCTCCATGGCCCAGATGTATCATCAACGGAGGTCTGAGCAAAGAGAGGGTCCTAATTAAATGCCTTGAGCCTGGACACAACAAAGTGTCACATTTTGGTAAGATCTATTTTCACCAAGAAACTTCTCCAACGAAATTGCAACAGCAATTTGGGGGAGTCTGAGCACATAGGATCATAGAACCATTGGACGTGCTTTTACAGGCATTTTCTTTCAAGTGCAGGGAAAACGGTCCTTGCTGTTAAGAGACAGGAAAAATCAATTATGGAAATAATGGCCACCTCCAAGAATTATGGAAAAAAAAAGGTTCGGATCACTTCCGGGATATTTTGAACCCTTATGGGGAAAAACCTAATTATGGAAAAATCGGACGCAGGCGCCGCCTGTCTAAGTTGAACGTTTTTTTTTCCATAATTCTGTCGGTGACCATACTATGATATACTATGATATACTATGATATACTATGATATACTATGATATACTATGATATACTATGATATACTATGATATACTATGATATACTATGATATACTATGATATACTATAATATGGCTTCCTACTAACCTATTTGACCATGCACCACTGGTCACTTTCGGCCAAGTCGCGGTGCACACGCGACCAGTAGTCGACCAGCGCCCTTGGCGTATCCGTCAATGAGAACCTGAGCAGGAGCCCTTAAAAGCCACGCGAATGCTGTATATATGGGGTACTAGTATATACCCTCTGGTAATTTAACATAGCCATGGTATAGATGACCCATTTATAGATGGGTTTACCTATTAAAAATGGCGATTTTCCATGTCTATGTTAAATAACCAGAGGGTATATACAGGGGCTGGCAAATGTCCTGTTTGGGGAAAATTTGAACATCACTTGAAAGAGGGTACCTGCTGGAGATTATGTGAAAAGTTTATATATGACTTTTTTTGCCTTTTTTTGCATAGGACATTTACCAACCCTTGATACAGGGTGAAGTTATATACAACAAGGAAAAGGGAAAGAGGAAGGACAAGAGGATACAAGAGGAAGAGGAGAAAGACATACAAAGACCAACACAAAGGAAAGGAGGAAAGATCAAGATGAGGGGAGCATCTTCGCTCTTCTCACCATCACCATCACCAGCAGCAGGGCCCAAACAACAGCAACGCTGCGTAGCTAAGGAAGTCACCCAGGATCCACAGTCGTCGGAGATGTCAAGGAGTTGTCGGTCTTGTGCGGACAACCTGCGCTTCCAGTGCTTTGTTCACATGTGAAGCCAGCTCCAATCAGACCGCGCACGCCTGACCCATCCTTGCCAAACTTCTTCAGCCTGGCGCCACGGTCTGAGCCATTCCTGAAAATCAAACCGTCATAATCCATCCCTTCCAGTGCGTTCCATTTCGTCCCATGGCCTCTATGACTGTTCCAGCCTGCAAAAATGCGATCGCAGGTGCCTCCATGGCACCAGATTGACGGCAGAGTCACTCTAGAAACTGCGCGAGATCCAGATGCAAACAAGCCTGGACTGAAGCCTTCATGCGAACTGGAACCCGTGGTTCGTAGACCTCAGGGAGTTGGAAAGTGACTTTCAGTGGGATATCATGGAAAATGTTGATGACCTGCTGATATCATGGACCCGCTCACGCTTGGGATTCGGCCACGCGAAACCAGCGAGGCTCGCACTCCTCCAACCTTCAAGGGTGTTAATATGCGTCAAGCAGCCTTGAATCTGAACAACTACACGCAAAAAAAAAGTTGGAAGCGTATCACTTCAAGATTTGGCCAACAACTCATGCGGCTGGTGCTGTCATCATCTAGAATGCGTTATCCATCATCCAGACTCCATCATCCACACTCCATCATCCACCACCACCAACACTACTAGTACCACCAGGAACATCATCATCATCATCATCATCATCATCATCATCATCATCATCATCATCATCACCATCACCATCACCATCACCATCATCCTCATCCTCATCCTCATCCTCATCCTCATCCTCATCGGCGGCGGCGGCAAAGTCAGCGTGAGCGTGAGCGTCAGCGTCATCATCATGTATAAATATGTATAATATGTTTAAACAAACTGCCAAAATCATTGCCACTGGTTTCTGACCTTTCTAGTTTGCCACTCCAATTGGGGAAGCCAAGAAGCAGCAAGCCCAAGCTTACGGCTTTACCATCTTGGAGAACCTCGCCGCCGCTCAGTCAGTCTACTCTGCGGATGCGTGGGTTGCTTGACCAATCAGCCCTGCCCAAGATACCCTCTGGTAAACTAACATAGCTATTGAAAATGGCCATTTATAGTGGATTTACCCATTAAAAATGGTGATTTTCCATAGTTATGTTAGTTTACCAGAGGGTACCATGAGTGCTTGACCCAGGCATCACAATCTTCGGACCTCGGTCTCAATGAGAATCATGAGATCTGACACAGGTGACTCAGACGATCGATCGCCTCGATTGCCTCGGGTCTGGACACGTCTCGAGCATGTTTTTCTGCATCCGCTAGCCTCACCCATCCTGCAGCAATCGAAGTCTTTATAAAAGTCTGTGCCAGAGCCCAGTAGCCAGACGTTGACTTTCGCGAGTTTCTTCATATGCCTGAAAATAGTGCACCCCTCAACCCACTGGTTAATCATGGTTAATCATTTAATCATCATGTTCACTATTAAATGGCTATAATTGAGGGTGTACCCCATTTCCAGACACACCCACATCCTTGTTTGATTTCAGCAATCTCCACAATCTCTCCGGCCTCGGGCTGAAACAGTCAAGCAAGGTCCAACTTCCAGAGATTGGTTGTCAACAAGCATCCGACCTCCAGAAAAGCCACTGATGGTGCATTGAGGCTTGGTGACTTCCGTACCTGAAGGCGAAACATGCGAAAAGTGGAATATGTGGATGTTTTTCATATTTGCTCATCATACCAAGCAACTTACAGCGATCACAAAAAACGAGTCCCCAAGTGGTCTATGGAGCTGGCAGTCACACGAGGTTGATAGACAACTCGAATCCACTTTGGAATTGTGCCATTGGAGCTGACTCGGATTTCTTTGATCTCCTGTCACAGAGCTACTGTAACACGTGGTGTCCTAAAATGGTGGTACCCCAAGTCATCCACAAGACCATGTTAGTATTATTATATAGTATTGAAACATGGTGACTTGGGGATCCACCATTTAAGAAACCCCCACATCATCACAGCTAGATTGATTGAGCCAAGATATCTCAAAAAGCATGGCATCGTCAGCCTTTTCGGACGTGTACCAGCATCCCACCACATCCCAGTACAACATCCATCCCAACCTTCGGCTTGGGCTTTTGAACTTCGGGTGCAGGTTCAACTTTCGAGACGGTCTTTCCTCAGGAATTCTGGGGAACATCGAGGAGTCTCATGCTCAGATATCCCAGATCAAGAATGACAGCATGGATGTGGTAGGTAAACCGCCATGAAGAATCCCCAAGTCATCACCATTTTTATGGTACAGAAACCATCCCCAGTCATGGTAGTTGTTTTACCATTGGGTGCCCGGCCTTGTGTGGCATCAGCCCACTGGCTAAAGCGCGATCGCCCAGCTGTCATTTAAGCGTGGTTGATTCTGTTGGATGGGGTTGCTCCGCGCGCATCTGGTTTTTCCATTCATCCATCCCAAGTCAGAAGTGTGTTTTCTCTGTTAGACAAAGATCAGCTAACTTTGAACTGTTTTGCGTGCTTCATACTGATGAGAACTGCAACTGCCGCAAATATCCGCAAATAAGAGCGGAAAAAAAAAAACATGCCAATACTTCAATGCCATGTCAAACTCATTTTTGTCAGTCTAAAAATTAGGTGTACCCCAAAACCACCATGTTAATGGAAAATGATGACTAACCTTCAAATTTTGGAATTTTCCCCGACAAACTCAAGCTTGCGAGCATGAATTTGCGAGCATTTTTTGGATCGTGCTGACAACTTCATTGCGCAGTCACTTCTCCACTCAGGTCCTTCACTGCAACAGTCGGTTGTGCCATGGGTTTGTCCCAAGGTATGTACTCCCAAATGGCCCTTTTCATAGGAAAAACTATGGGAAAATTATGATAAACTGATACAACGCAAAATTTTGGGGGAGTCCATTTTCAGTCCAATTCTTTGTTCATTGGACCTCACCTGACTCTCACTGTAGCTATCTGTAGCTGGTAATTCAGTTCCGGACGATCTTGTCCCACTTTCCGGAGAGTTGCTGCTTCAGCAGGATGCTTCGATATTCCTGGAATGTCTCAAAGCCATCTGACAAGTGGCAAGCCACTGAAGAAGTGCTGAAGTCCTGTGTGACTTTCGAATCGTAGAAAGACTTAAAATAAAGGTATGGCGATATCACAGGTCTCTTAATAGTGAAAAGAAACACGTGAAATGTGCACACCATGGACTTACTGGTGCTTAGTAGGGAATGGGGAAGGGGGCTGATTGTCAATAGTTATTCAGTTATTCATCATTATTAATAATTCCCCAATTCCCTACAAACCACCAGTAAGTTGAATCATGCCTGATCATCATAGAAATCTTTGCCTCTCCTTGGTGCCGCAGGTCACCAAGAGCTGACTTCCTGCCTGCCACTCCAGGTGCCACACCTCCTGGCAAACTAACAACGCAGCTCTTTACCTATAGCTTAGAAATGGTGATATAGTTATATACTCTACATGGCAAGCTTGTAGATGTTTTTTTTTGACTATTGCCAGTTCATAAATGAACTATACTAGCAAATTCATCAATGATATGTCGCAAAACCAATCATAAGTCCCACATGTCACCATCCGAAATTGGAGCTTTATGATTGGCTTTACCACCAATAGATGTTTGGTTGTAATTCATGTACTAAGGATGACCTGTTGGTATGTTCAATTCAGGTCCTCTTCCAGGTCGACCCGAGATTCCACCACCCACTTGGAGCTCTTGTCACCTTGGATTTATAGCATGACTGGCAGGAAACTAGAGAAAACTCAAGAGAAAAGGAAAAATGCAGCATCTAAACTCCAAACATCATCCCATTATCCCATCATCCCATCATCATCATCATCATCCCATCATCATCATACAGCGTCCAAACCACCTGGGTGTTCGGGGCACTGCTCAACTATCGCAAGACCACCCGAACGCCATGCGTTCGCCATGCTGAGAGAGAAACGGCACCAAAATATGACCTCGTGTCCTTTGACAGACCTGCAGTATGATCAAGATCAGCATCTGTATCACTGGTTTCAGGGGACATCTAGAGGAAACCAATGGAAACCATGTTTTCTTCCTTTTGATATGACATGTACAGATATGTAACTGATTGGTTTCAGGGGATATCTACAGGAAACCATGTTTTCTTTCTGATGAATATGAAATGTACAGTGTATACAGACGTTTTTTCACTCCACTAAAACGTGGCTTTCGAAATCCCTAAACGGCCCTCTAAACGGCCATCGCTGAGGACGCGTGCGCCAAGGTGTCATAGTTGCCGTCCCAAGGCTTCCAGGCCACATCACGGAACTCCTGGCGACGTATCAGACGTGCTATATACGGTAGAACCATACGGTAGAACCATGTATAATACCAATGTATAACCCTAAGATTTTGTGGTCAATTGGTCAATCAAATTGTTGTTTGATGTTTGTCAGGTTTGGCTTGTCCATAATTGTGACTCATAACCAATCCAGTTTTGGCTTCACTACAGTTGAGTGTTTCCAGTGCATTTCACTGGTGGCATCAAGTCTATCTGAGTCTGCTGATGAGTCCTTGTTTTCCGAGTCGTCCACCGCTTCTTGCTTAGAGCGGCCTTGGACCTTAGCAAAAACAGCACTTTGATCAGGCCTGGATAGGCCTGGCACATCCTGCTGGTCTGAAGTCTCCAACTTCCAGAATTGACCACACTCGCAGACCTCAGTCGTGTGGACTTTGCATTAGCTTCCAGGATCTGATGAGATTTCTGTGCTCCTCTCTGCTTCCTCATCTCATGAGTTCTTTGAGCAAGATCTAGCTTTGGGCGCTGAAATCGAATCGGAATTCAAGGAGCGTGCCATCAGTAGCAGCAGAAGCCAGGCCTTGTTCAATCTTTCAGACAGACGAACGCACCTTACACTTCTCGTGAGCTGCATTCTAAAAAACTCCCTCTAAGAGCACCGCATGCTCCTGCAAGCTTGCCACGGCTGTCTGGCCCAACCTCACTTCAAAAAGTTCTCTATCGAAAAACACTATGCTGACTTTGTGTTCAGGATAGAGGGAAATACATATATATATATATATACATATAATTATATATATATAATTATATATATATAATTATATATCCATATATTAATATATATATATTATATATCCACCTAAGTCAACTTCTAAGTCTAAGTATAGCCAACCATGGCTTACCCAACTTTGTCAATGCTTCCCATCAATGCCCCCACTCTTGGGCCCGAACGCTTGAAGCCCAGGACACGGCGTGCACCTCGCCCTTGTGAATGGCAAAGCTCTGAGTCTGCCAGCGGTGCTCCACATCAGTCTCGCCTGGAATCTGACGACCACGAAAAATG
The DNA here is from genome assembly GCA_947184155.2 of Cladocopium goreaui. NCBI lineage: Eukaryota > Dinophyceae > Suessiales > Symbiodiniaceae > Cladocopium > Cladocopium goreaui. The sequence continues at coordinate 30,895 of CAMXCT020002057.1, forward strand.
GAGATTGTGATCATCCAGGTTGAGGTCAGGGATTCAAGAGATATATGACAAATATACATACTAATATATACTAATATGATATACATTGCATACATTTAAACAAATGTGAAAATCACCGGCACCTGACCGCACTGTGCCCTGGTGGATCGTTGCAGTGACGGTTCCATCACTCAACGCACAGGCAAAAGCCTCAGCTGTGGTGGCAGCAACGGGTTGGTCTGAAAATTGATGGAAAAACTCTCAGATCCACTAATCTATCACCATTATTCCTATTACATCCATTTGGGTGGTAATTTTACTCCAATTTCAGACACACCCAAGGATATCCGTTGGTTCTCACACCCTTCGACATTGTAAGGTCCCATCCCATGCTGCGGGTGACTGAGTTCACAGCGGCTCCCACATTCGTCGGTGCCCATGACAGTGCCTGGTCTTCCAAAATACGTCGTGAGAATTTCATTTCACCCGAAACAGCTGAGGACGGCACACGGACTTCCCCATGTTTACTCAAGTTCTCTTCATGAACCTCAGAGCCGCATCAATCAAAAGCCAAAAATGCAACTCCTTGTTGAGCAGCGTTCAAAACACGAAATGTCGTCCCTTTAAACTGCTTGGTGGATGATGTTAATAGATGTTAATAGGATGTCCCAAATTTTAAAAATGGATGGTGAAAATCCCCAATATTGGATAGTATAAGCCCATATAATCATCAACCAACGTTGGTTTAGCACCCACTGCTCTTGTGGCTGAACCCATCAGCTGGGACTGCAACTATCTGCCACCTCTTTGGGTCTTGGCACGGACCCCACAGTAGGACCTCAGGGTCACCAGGCAGACTCTTGCCGTGAATTGCCAACTGCAATAGTAATACGGGGATCCCAATGTTTCACAAAGATGTTGTCAATTTAAGTCCGCACTTTGTTGCTTCATAAAATCTCCTTATTGAATTATGGCTCTTGGCCCGCAACAAAAATGAATGGTACCATAGTACTAAAAACACAATCAAAAAAAAATAATTTCTCAAAAGTCGGGAAAAAAATGACTTTTTTGAAAACTAAACAAAATATCTGAAAAACAACCAGCCTTTTTGTGGCTCCATTGGTCCCCCAACGACTTCACCGATCTTCGAATTCTTCGAGGCTTGGACCCGTCCGTCGGATCCTCCGGTGAGAAGCAGGGCGCCAGCACCGGTGCCCACCGGAGCCCATGCCACCTTCACAACGTCGCAGGGCGTGCGTTGTGGGCAGGGCGTTTCTGGGAAGCGCCTCTGGAAATCAAGCATGGCTTTGCTGGGAAATCCCCCATAAATGGGCTTTTAATTTCTATGTAAATGGAACATGTTATAATATCATATATATATATATATACATATTAATCCACAAATGGGAGATTTCCCACTGCCATGTTTGATTCCGGAAGTGTTTCCAAAAATGTCACAATCCCAAAAGTCCTGGTTTCCAAATTTCCAAGCACTACCAAAGTTTTGGGGACAAAATGATCAAAATGCCAAGAAGATCTGCAAAACCACCAAAAAGACGTACCGGGTGTTGGATTCCCGCCTGATGTACCGGGCCACTGTGGCCATCCAAATCGCAGAGGAAGAGGGGGTCCTCTGCCGAAACGTCCCACAGCTTCACCAAACCATCTTCGGACCTGAGAAATCTCAAGAAATGTCGGTAGATGTCAGTAGGAAGACAACATCCACTTTGGAACTTGTGACATCTACTGACATTGTGATGTTTGGAACTTGTGATGATCTTTGTTTTTTGGTCAACTGCGGTCATCAAAGCACCAGACGCAGTTGCTAATCTCAGACCAAGGTCGTCGAGCTGTGTGTCCAAAATGGGAGCAGTGTGAGCTGTGTCAAATTGTGACACAATCGCAGTCATCCATAAGCCTCCAAGATCCAGCAAATCTTCGCCGGATCCAAGGTCTTCCCAACTAATTTATATCCCAAAATCCCAAAAATGTGTTAGGACCTAATAATGGGATCATCATCCCAATAGCAGCTTTAACCCTTCTGGAAAATGAACGAAAATTTCCACCATCAACATCCATCAATCAGTCGGTGTCAGTCGGTGTCAACTCGCCGGGAGGACCAGGGGCGGCTCGGCACGGAGCTACGCCAGTGTCTGCTTTGATTGGTTTATTTGGGGATGGGTCAAACCCCTGGTACCCCTGGTGAACATCAAAATAGCTGGGATTTATGGATGTGAATAACCCACTAAAAATGGTATCTATAGGTATTGACCCATACCCATTTGTGTCTGCTTTGATTGGGCTGCTATAGATGACTGGCGTTGGCATTACTTTTGCTGAAGCACATGTGGCCACCATGGTGTCAGTTGTCAACTGGTGGAGGACTCTATTTGAGGAATCCATCTTCGGAAAACAAAATGTTTTGGTACTTGCTGAGAAGCTTGTGGCAGCTGGTGAATCATAATTTCTTTCATAGAGCCAGCTATGCAAGGGACAAAGCAGTCTGCCTCCGGCACATGGCAAAGTACAAGAAACACAAGTGCTCGCTCGCGCTCACTTGGAAGCTTCTGCTTACAATGAGTCTGCACTGGCCGCTGGAAGCATTTTCTCATCTGAGCCTTGCCATGCGAAGCTCCCTGCCAAATTCGTGGCGGAGCAAAAGGACAATGTAACGGCTCTCCTTCAGAAAGGATCCAAAGGAAATCCGCAGCAAAAGCTCAAGATGCTCAAGTTTACAAGCTTTCTAGATTGCCTTCTCAGTGAGAAATGAGTTTGCTCCTGGAGGCATGTTTGGAGGAATCGTTGGTCGGCAGACTTCTCCCTAGCGTTTTGTGTGCCGTACTTTTTTCATAGACTTTGTCTCAATCAAACCCTACACCGCCTACACCATAGATTTCTACAGACATATGGCCACTCTCTGTGCTTCCCAGGGAAGAGAACGCGAGACACCATCCTCCAGGTTTCTGGCTCGACTCCAGACAGTGGAGCTCAACAGCGACCATCGAAGTCCCTGACTGTTGGCAACTGTGCCCATCAAGACTATTGGCAAATAATGGCAAATATATGTTTGCGGACCACTATCGACATGTCTATCACATCATATATTCATCAAATCGTTCCCTGCAACATCTAGATCTGGGTGCTTCCGGTTCAAACCTTGGCACCTTTTTCGACCTTTTTCGGTCTTTTGAGCGTCATTGTCATCTCAGCTTTTGCTGTTCGTAGCCGCTACTCGGTCTCAATGGTCTCGTCGAGAGCTTGGTAGGCGTGCTTCGGGGCTCCGGTGAACCAAACACGAGCCTGGCCAAAGTGGCCAGCAAAACGGCCAAGGGACGAAGAGATACCAAGAGATCAGTAAAAACCACTTGGGGTTGCTCGAAAATGGTGTATATAAAATCTGAATATGATGATTGTACATGGGTGTGCACCCCAAAACTATCAAAAATGACTACTTCAAGGGGCAAAATGATGGTAATATGGTAATCCTATTGGGGGTTGCCCCACGCTTTTATACGCTTCCCCCGCTGTTTCCCAACAAATCAGGACTCCCTCGCCTGGTACACCATGCGGGAAACGAAAGATCTGGGACGTTTTTGAGTGTCCTGCAATGAGACATCCATTTTTTCCGCGAATTTTTGGTGACATTTCCAGAATCAATGGGAATTTTGGGTGTGGAACTTTTTAACGACCAACATCCTATTCCACTGATTCCACTGCAGAATGCATCTGTAAAGCTATTTACATCTATTTACTATCTGTACAGGATTTGGACGTATTAAAGCATCCAAGGCCTCAGCTTGCTCTGCAAGTGCACGACCTGCTTCCAAGCCTTGCAGAAAATTGGCGGCATCCGAATCTTCGGCTTCTCCAACTGGACTTGGTTGGCATCAGTTGAGGCTCCCGCGAGCGTCTTTCTTGGGATCGACCGCTTGCAAATGGGCCTTTCCTGCCTGCAGAGCTGAAACCGGCTGAAACCCGACCTGGAGCCATCTGATCTATCCATATCTATCTGACCTATCCCCATCTACAGATTGGATGAAGATAGCAGAAGCACCTCGTACCAGGTAGTGTGCTGAAGACCCAGTTCAGGCAAGTGCTGGGCCATCAGCACATGGATCGGATTCGTATTGAAGTAGCCTTGGCTCCACAGCATGGATCCAGTTGTCACATGTTGTCACCATTGAAGCAGACGGATGCGGAAAACCTCTCCCGACCGGGCAGCTGTAACGGAGTCTGGCCAGGGCAGCTTTGTATGACCTGAGATCGAAATCATCCTGGCAGTTTTGCCACAATTTTACCTGACACTGACAACTGTACGACGAATCATAACAAATCACAACAAATAATAACAAGTCCACCAAGGGCAAAATCTGAGTGACCCACTCACTTCTGGTGGCATAGAGGAAACGAATACTGTGGTGATGGTTCAACGCCTTTGAGAGGAGCCAAAGGTATATGCTGCAGCTGGCCAGGAATGTCGCCGTGCAAATGGGAACTGAAGCGATTAGTTCCTCAGAAGAGCGAAACGAAGAGGGAAAGGAAGGGGATGATTGGATGATTCATGAGATGATTGATGATTAAAGATCATTAATGATGATTAATGATTAATGTTTTTTTTGTTTATTAATATTTTTTATGGAAAAAGAAACGACGTCAACATTTCCCGCACCCCAAATTGGCCAATGGATGTTTGGTTCAAGGCGCATATCTCAAGGCTCTGCATACCCAGGCCGCAGATGTGACCGCCAGCTGGCTCACAGGAAGAGCCCAACCTTAGGGCGGATGACTTCCCCCACGAATATGAAAGGAGCCAAGTTCCTACAGTAATCCCATCCCCCTAAATATCTACCCTCTGGTAAACTAACATAACTATTGAAAATTGCCATTTATAGTTGATTTACCCATTAAAAATGGTGATTTTCAATAGCTATGTTAAATTACCAGAGGGTAATTATGTATATATATAAGCTTCAATAGGGAAGCCCTAAAAATGAATAGATCCAATATACTAAACTATGGCATTTCTTCAGGGAAGTATTCAACGTTGGCATGGGATTACATCCTTTATGATTTTCAACTTAGTCCAAGGCCGGCAAGCACAGCTTTGTCCAAACGCGGCGTTGTGAAGAAGGTCTCTTTGGATGCCCTGCCCAGCAGGTCCCGGGAGATTCTACAGATGGGACCCTTGGGGTTGAAGGGGTTGAAAGGGCCTGAAGTGGATGATCCGTTGCCCGCAATACATCACGCAGCCTTAGCAAAAAACATCGATCATGGCCACTGGCCTTGAAAATCGACTATCCCCAAAATTCAGTGGCATATCATCATGATCCCCATCTATTCGTGCCATGTGACGCCTGGGGAATTGACCCAAATTTCCAGACAAACCTAAATTGGATCGAGTTGCTCAGAAACCTAAAATCGATCGAGTTGCTCAGAAAAATCCTCATTCGATCTCCATTCTCCCGGCATGTTTGTCGTTGAAATCCCCATGCTACGCCGAGCCACACCAGAGGACCAAAGCTGCACAGAGGACCCTAGAAGCACAGGAACCCGGCGGCTCGGCGAGGACCTTGAATCGCAACGGATGGGGAAAAAAACATGCGAAAATCATGCGAAAATATAGGAAAACATATGGGACAGTCTTGGAAATACATGGGGGAAAGTGATCGAAAATCATCAAAAATCATCAAAAATCATGAACAACATCAAATATTGGCGTTGTTGTTCATAACTGTTCACATCTACAACTGAGAATGAAATGAGCAGCTGCGACTACTCAGTGGCTCGAACACTTGTTGATCCAAATATGAGGCAAGGCGCTAAAGGAAAGAAGGCGCAGCATGTCAACTGAATATGGCTGGCCTCAAAGCATGGCTCAGCTTTGCGTGGGATATCTTCAGTGACATTCGCAGCACATTACTGAGGCTGTGTCCTGCATCCTGTCACAGCATCAGCATCAGCATCAGCATCATCATCATCATCATCGTCGTCGTCGTCGTCGTCGTCGTCATCGTCATCGTCATCGTCATCATCATCATCATCATCATCATCATCATCATCATCATCATCCTCGTCATCATCATCATCATCGTCATCGTCATCGTCATCGTCATCATCATCATCATCATCATCATCATCATCCTCGTCATCATCATCATCATCATCATCATCATCATCATCATCATCGCCATTGCCATCGCTATGATCATTCCCATCTTCATTGTCATCAGCATCACCAGTGTCACTATTCTTCCAGATGAGCAGCATAGTCCCAGGGCAGCCATATCCTCAGCCACAATCGGAGAGCTTCATGATAGACCCAAGAAGCACTGAAGCACCGCAAACCAAAGACTAGCTGATTGGTGGTTTCACTCCATCCTAAAGAGATGGATAGTCACTAGGAATCATCAGGTGGTTCTCAGTCCCCAAAGAGATTTTGTTATTGTTATCCCCACTACATTCCCATTCTACTACCATCTTTCAATCAAGTAAAAAACTAGTAGATCCAAAAAAACACAAATCGTTCAAACCAGCAACCAGCTGAAGTCCCAACTGGATGCCAAGAAGCTCGTCTGGCTGCAAGAGTCGTTCACACTCACGGCCAGACATCTCAGTGCCCATGATCCCAGTCCGAATCAAAAATGTGGCCTGAGACCAGGGACTCGCGTGGATTTTTTGTGCTAAAAACATGTTTTGCAGATGTTCTTCCAAAACATTTTTAAAAAAAATGAAGTGTCCCAGCTTAAAACCAAGTCATTGAAGTTCGACTGGTATATATGTAGAAAGATTTCCGCCATTATAAATACCTTGAGCTCATCAGACCCGGCCTGAAATATATTCAGCGGGACGAAGCAGAAGGAAAAAATGCACGATGAGAATGTCCCTGTGAGGAACATTTTCAACACCTGAGCAATGCTGTGACATCTACCGCGATGGTTGGGGGAGGCGAACGTGGACCCAAGGATCCACCAAAAAAGTATCATGCTGCGTATTCCAATTTTTGGCAGCACAATACTAGGATAGGCACAGCATCTGCCAGCGATGCTTCACGCGAAAGCTCTGCAGATCTTTCCAATGTTCTTCCCGCTGTGACAAACATATTTTTCTGACAGGGCACGAGACACATATTCCAGCAAATGCATCTGCAATAGTTTTGGCAGAGAGATCACAGAAATCAAATCTAACCCAAATCTTATCTTGCTGTCCGCATCTGATTTCACTTCGATTCTCATGCTTCGACATTCTTAGTGTTCCACAAGTCTAGCCACCAGCCAGCCAAAATCATAACAAAATCTCTCCCCCACCATGTTGTTCATTTATACCCCTCACACTTGGTCCCAGAGAGCTGGCTGCAAACAGTAAAGTTCGAAATTGGTTCCGTCAATAGTTGTCCCCGCATGGGTTTGTCTGGAAATAAGGTACCCCGCAAATTACTGGCTAAGCAGCATTTGCTCTATTTCAATGGCATTTTTGAGGGGTACAATCCTGTTGGCTCTATCTCCCACTGTTTCTCAATATCAAGATATATGAAGGTTTCCAATGGGGGTACTCTCTTAGACCATTTTAGTTATGAAACCTATGGTGACTTGGGGATCCCCCCATGACTTAGGAAAGCCCTATGATGGTGTTCTTCCAACCATCCATGGATCTTTCCCCCCCATCGCTCCTCTGGTTGGCCCACGGCCGCCAGCTTCTGGGCCGTCAGCAGCACCAAGCTGAAGGTATTCAGCAGAACCAGCAGGGTCCGCGCCTCGGTCTCCCGTGAAGGTGCCAGTTGGTCAGCCCCAATCAGAAACTAATAGCAGGTTTCAATAGGTTGAACAGAATGGATGAACAGAATGAATGAACAGAATGGAAAGTGAATTGTGAGATATCAATGAGATTCGATCTTGATTTAAGAAACTGAGGAAATTCCTGGAATAGAGTGACCCCAAATAGGTCTCTCTGACTCATACCTGCCCCTCATGTTTTATTTGTGTGGCGCAACTTCACATTGGCATCTTGAACTGAGAGTCTGCAAAGGTCACGATGTCAGCCTGATCTTTGCGCTTGAAACCAAGGCAGGGCACACCTCCAGCGCGTCATGAAATTTCTCACACCAAGAACTGTGGCAACTGGGCCAAGTCATCCCTAACTTTCGGGGATCCCTTCTCCTGGCGCCTAGCCAAAGAAGATTTGCAATGAGATTGTTCCCAACCTCACAGGATCAGCGATCTGATACAGTATCAACTGCTGTCCAACTGCTTCTGGTTTCATCAGTGCCAAGGAGCTGAGACAACAATGCCCAAGCCTGAAGTCCTCAGAAACGGTGTCCACAAAGGTCATTGCTGCGATCTGTGTCACGGTCTGTGTTTCTGACATGACATGATTCCTAGCGGGACAAGGCTCTGGAAGGGTGAAGGAGGCTTTCCAGATTTCTGTGCATAGCGGACAACGGAACTTGTCAATGGAATGTACCTCGGATCATTGTTGCAATCCCAAGCACTCTGATCTCCAGAACCACAGGTTACTCCACAAGTTTAGATTTACGTTTTAATTTTTGAACCACCTCAAAGCAACAAGTTTGCAGGACACTATGTTCCTCCATGTATGGTTTGAAAAATATATTTTAAAAAACTCAATTCAGGGCTTTCCCAGTTTTCTTGTCACCCCAGACCATGCTGCCCCTTGCCTTGCGACAAAACTTAGATTTGCTTGCAGTACGGGGGTCTCCCAAAAAAAAAATGACTTTTTCTGAAGTGCATCAAGACACACACCACCATAAAACACTGCAATCGCCAGCAGAAATCCAATCAAACCAATGCAAATTCGCATGGCCAGTTGCAGGTGAGTTGTACCCATGTGCTCCCAAATAATGGAGGTAGGTTCACTTGTCACCTCCCGAATTTCGAGTTCGTACCCTCGAAATGTGCGGTCCCTGCGTGTCTTCTTCCAACTTTGGGGCGAAGAGTTGGGAACCGGACTCCCATCGTGGAAGGAGAAGAACGATCCTGTCCGTTGTAAACCGCGGGGTTGGTCCCAGCGTGAGAAAAAGGTCTCCACATCGGCTTCTTGTTTCATCACCACAAAGGCTTCTCCACTACATCTCATGGCACACAGCCATGCATGCGTCTCTGAACGTCCATCCAGTGAGGTTGTCTCTGTCTCTTCACTCAAGGCAGGCAACCTGCTGGGTGAATATCTGAGGGCTTCGCGGCGACTTCGAGGCACTCCCAGGGCAGCAGTGAACGCCTCTTCTTGCACCTGTAAATGGTCATCTAGTTTTTTGCCAATTGCAGTTCGAAGTTCAGAATTGTTGAACCCCAAACAGTTCTGCTTTCCACGGATATCATAGCAAATCGATACCCCTTCAATCGGCCGCCCAAACTTCTCTTCCACCCAGCGCTGTATTTCGATTGGATCGATGGCATCTTGTGGAAGACCCGAAAGACCAAAACAATAATCCTCCATTCCTTCGTGGTTTGCTGATTTTCAAAAGTTACTCTTTTACAATATCGTAAAACCATATAAAACCATGTAATACATTGTAATACAATGTAAAACCCCGAAAAAAAAACTCTCGGACAAGAATCCGAAAGCGTATAAACCAACAGCTCCACACTATCTAAAGCACAAAAAAGCAACTTCAAACCACCTCCAAGCTTCGTGTGTGGACCCGATCATAGGTCCTGGCCGCGGAGGCCTGCCATCGGGCGAAGATGATGGAGGCCGGCAGGATGGCCAGCCACAGGAAGAGTGCGATCAAGGCCCGGCGCCGGGCGTAGCCCACCGCTGCGGCCTCGGACCCTGCGGTGCCGCCGTAGCCGCACTGCAGGGTGTCCCATTGCTGCATGCCAAACAAACCTCCGCAAAGGTGGACAGTGTTTGAAGAATTTTGAACAAACATAGAAAAAACGGAGTTCAGTCAATTGGATTGGGAGATATTGGGATCATCATGCCAGATAGGATTGAAGAAAAACAGAACTATCATGAGCTATCTAATATCTGAAACCACCAACAAGAAACCTTCAGAGAATCTCAGCACGAAATAACCGATCAACGCAACCACTCCAACAAAGACCAAGTGGTTGTAGTAGAGGGCCAATCCAACCCCAACGATGTTCCGCGAATGGACATTGACATTCAACGGATACAGCGGAGCACGAGCATAGTAGACCTCTGTTCCTGGAGCAGCGTTTTTGTCCAGGACGGCCGCTTTCGTTTCCACATCATGGGGCAAGCAGCGCTCTCGGTGTTCCATGCCCCGGGTCAGGCCTTCGCGATTGTTGTTGCAGACGTAGGCAAGTATGGCCGCCACTATGACCAAAAGAGTCAGAATGATCCCAAGCACGATGTAGGTTTTCAGAAGGACCTTGTCTAAAAGATATGTACACAGACCATCCTTCTCTAAGGCAAAGCCTTCCTTGCATCGAGTGCACTGCAGCGTCGACTTTTCGGAAGCAGTGTCAACATAATTGCATTCCTCACAGCCATCAGATGGACAGCTTTCACATCTCAGAGTTTCCGGATTCGGAAAAGGCGAATCTGGACGGTATGCGCCACACTCCTGTGGGGGCACACAAGCGGTTCCACATGGAACATGATTTCCAAAGCCATCCCAGCTCGAGTATTCACTCATTTCCAAGAAGGGGCAGCTGCTAGGGCACAGCAGCGCAATGTCATCCGTTTCTGTACAGTTCGTCAGCACCATGCGCCTACAGAACAGTCTCGCCGCCTCTTCCATGTCCGACTTCTCTTGGATCATGAAAACAGATCCATCTTGCCGCAAGAAGCCGCAGTCAGATTTTCGCTGCCACAATGGGCTAAAGCTGGAATTCTTGGACCTTCTCAGGCTGCCACTGTCCTGTGGTTTCTCTCCTCCGGCCAAAAACAACAGCCTGGAGAGGCAAAGCCAACATATTGCGCAGCTCAAACCCATCGCATTGAGTTGTAACAGCAGCTGGGTCTGCAAGAATACGCTTTACTGGTGACTGCCAGTGCATCAAGTACCCAGAGACGCCAAAGCTGACCGAGACGCAAGCGCTGACATGGCCATTGGATAACAACTAGACAGAGAAAACACACAGATCTATCGAATCAAGACTGTGAAAGCTACCAACTGAGCTAAGCTCCAACGCACTCATGGGATCTCATGGGATTGTGTGTGTGTATATTTCATTCATCCGATTCTTGGGGATACTGTTCTTGTTTTCAAGAAACAAAAGTTAGCTGAGACGAATCTCGTCAAATGTGTAGATGGTAGTACTGCGCACCAAATCAGTGAGCCTGAATCCAGCAGTATCGAGCATTGAGCGCAGGTCAGTTTCAGTCTCAGGTCCAATCAACTTTCCAAGATCGTGAGCTGTGCAAATGCAATGTTCTACAATGTTCTGCAATCTCTCTGTCTTTGCTGAACCAGATCCAATTCTTTCCAATTCAATGCAGGGCTTAAAGGGATCACCTGCCACCAGATCAGCAAGTGCCCCACCTTCGTTGGCACAGCTTCACTGCCACGATCTGCGTTCGCACCCGGGTATGGCGGTATGGCTGCGCCCTTGAGTGCTTGGAGCTTCCAAAGACTGTCGAAAGATCTGGTCGATCTGGTTGAAGAAGGGGAAGACCTCCTCAGAGAAGCTGAAGATCATCTTGGAAGCTTGGCAGATAGGACTTGTGCATGCTTATCTTATTTTAAAAAAATGTATATATATATATATAATTATATATAATTATAATACTCATTTATGTGCATTTACGTTCTATATTATATATATATATATCAATTCTATATCGTACCGATTGTACCTCATTCCTTGCTTTGGCTCCCGCATGGGTAAAATGATGAGCTGGGACAGCAAGACATCTTCAATTCACAAGCAAATGATGTCAACATGTTATACAAATGCCATCACAAGTGGCTGCTGGGTCCTGTCGAGACTTGCCTGCAGAAGCAATTGCGAAGGCATCAACCTGGGTAAAGTTCGGTAACCACTGTTTCCTTGACCAGTCAGAGGTCTTTCCCAGCAATCCAACAACCACACCCCGTCAACCCAATCTTATCATGTCGGACGAATTGAAAACCATACAGGAGAAAGGGTGTCATTATTTTTTGCGGGGTATCGAAGACCTGAGTGCCAAACATCTGCAACAGCTTGCCCTTTCATGGCAAAGTTATTCCAAGAATATCAGCATCATGGCAGTTGGGGAATCAGCCAGTGCTGGGCAGATTGCCCTCAACCTGCGGCCTGCTGCCATGGATCTCTGTACTGTGCGCAGTGGTCCAAGTTGTCCATGGTAAGTCTCTGGCAGAACATCAGCTTCCTCCATTCACGCCACGTCCAAGCTGAACTGGACATTCTGCAGTGACCTGGGATGCTTCTAGGAAGGGTGAAGCGATTCTTTCTCAACCGAAAGTGATAAATCTACCCAGCCAGGCCCCAGCAATCTGCGGGGTCATCAATGATTACATTACTTTTTGAGAAGGCAACGTACTCGGCATGGCATTGATCCCAAGTCCAGGCAGCTGCCTGAAGCATGATAAAGTTGAATGATCTGCAGTTTATATCCTTGGAGCTCCATTGGCTAAGCGAAATATCCAGAAATATCAAGGAAAGCAGAGGCTTTCCTAAAGTTTTAAAGAGTCACAATGCATTGAAATGGGAGAGGCCCAACCTGAAGTCGAGCCAATCATCCAGCTTCTCATGCTCGTCACCGGAAGGAAGGTGCTTACCTCGCGGCAGACTGGGCAGACTGGACATCTTGAAGCTAAGAGACACCCAGTAATTGCAACCCACATCAAGTGGCACAAACGAGCAGCTGGCCGTGCAAGTACATTCTCTTCCAACCTGAGAGTGCAAAGTTCTAGAAACGCGAGAAACAGGAGCGGCAATCCCATGAAGCTGCAACTTTTCTTGACTTCACCCCTTGTTTCTGAGGCATTCGTCGTGCTTAGCACTGGACAGTGGTGGTTTTCATTCGACATAGCGACACAGATGCAGCGACAGTGTCGCCTGCGCAGGCCATGAGATTCAAACAAAAACTCAATGAGATCATGAGATGTTCACCAATGCTGAAGAATTTCTCATCGTTTACATGGTCCAAATATGGGTTTCCATAAATGATATATGGCCATGTAGAACAGTCCTGGACTTCATCTCCTCTGGTAATGTGTCATAGACCTTTGACTGCTACAACGAGGCACATCACTCTTGATATGACAATGATTCAACCGGCCCATTCAGATTCAAAGAAGTGTGATGTGCAATGAAGAGCTTAATACCTGAAACCCCACATACAGCCCTACCTTTGGAAACCGATGCAAACTTCGTCTTCGGAATTCACCCGCCCGATGTCTTCATCCGTGTCACCTCCTGAGCAGAAGCTGTAAGATGCTTCAGCCAACCGTCAAACGTTTGACATGACACGAAAGTCCTGCTGGCCTTGAAACTTGGTGCTGAGACTTCCTGCAATGAATATGAGATAGATCATGATAGATCTATGGAATTATGTCAGAGAAGCTTCAAAGAGTCTGCAAAATCTCAACAAAAAACATCAAAAACACTGAAAATTGTGTGTGTGTGGAGGCTTAAATGCACATCTCAATCACTTGTGTGCCTCGAGCAGCGTACCGAATATCTACCCAACGCTGGAAAATCTCAGCCTCAGCATCCAGTCACATCAACCAGTTTTCGCAGCCCTGCAGACCCCACAGCAGACCCGTTCAACGCACAACAAGAGCTACAGCGTCTTTGCACCTGTGGTATCGACTTTTTGATTTTTTTATTGTCGAGGTCTGAAAGCAACGAAAGCGTCTTTGACTTTCGAAGCCATATCTAGATGGTCATTACCCACACTGTACAAACGCCAAAGAGAAGGACTCTGTCTGACTGCATGCAATCCACTTCGTGGATGGTAATTCGTGAGAGTTGCGATCATTAGATCAACGAAATGCAAATAAACTTTGAGGCTTCCCAACCCAATAATCCTTAACAGGTAGTTACTGTCAATTCTGTGCGCAAAATACTCTCATGTGGTGCGTTTACACTAAACGAGCGTGACTTTGTCAGGCGCCGCGCCAAAAAAATGCAATGGTGGCTGAAAGGCCTTGACAGTGACCAGTTGTTCAAACACTTTCACTTGCTCGAAGCTTTGGGAATCACCCCGGAGCCTTCAAAGCTGGCACCTGTCATTGACACGGGATCAACTTTCGCACTGTGCAAGACTCACAGGCAAACGACCATCTCTAACCCAGACCATCCATATCATCTGTATATTTATTCACATACATTTTTTCTAGGAAATCAGCCAGCTTCTGATAGCTAAAGCATTGTAGCGCTGGGGCAAAATCACATATCATCCATTTCAGAGGGTTGTTTGCTTGACCCATCGCATCTCCAGATTATCTCCTACATGTGTTCTCAAAAAAACATGCAGCCTCTTGTACCTGTGAAATGCTAAAGACCAAAAATGTGATTTTGTCTGAAAACGGAGGTGTACCCCCCACATATAGCAATTTCAAACAAGAATTGGTTGTCCATGCGGTTTCTTCATGTTTGTTCCATAGGTTTTCCCCGAAGTTTCAGCATCATCCATGGGGTTTTTTCAGCGCGGGCCACATGAGGATCGTCTTGTCTTCGCGGCACAACAACTCGGCAGAGGAGACCACATGGCGCAGGGCCGCGATCTGGGCTTTGCCTCGATGCCGTGGAAAATGACGAGGAAACCATGGATTTCTTGGGTTGACCATACTTCTAGCATCTTGATGCATCTTGTACCCTACTTTCACATGGCTATTGGTCAAAACCCTGGCACCTAGTGAACCCCAAAATAGCTGGCAAATGGATGTTCATCCCATTAGAATTGATAATAATAGGTTTCGACCCACCCCCACATAAGAACCATAAGATAAACACAATTCACAGCTCTTGTTGAAACATGTTGAAAGAATGACTTCCGCCAAGAAGGCCAGTGGCTGGTCTCGCTCCATTCTGGCTGGTGGGTGTCCTTGGTCACACGATGCGTGAGCTGTGAATGGTGCCAGAGAGTCACGTCAAGAGGAAGCCATGCCCCATTCATCCAATGACTTCTGTTCCTTGGGGATTCCCATTGTGGATTATGATTACTGATGATAAGCCATGACTTGGGGCCCAAGGGTGGGGGTGAACGAAAGCTAAGGTTCATATGAGCCGGGAAATATGATGGGATTTTGAACTTTGATTGGATATTGATAGGATTTTAATATGCTGAATACAGATTGCCTAGACCTGGCAGGATTTGAGCCCGTGACAATCTTCTTCCAACACCGCTTCAAAATGCCCCGGGAGCTTTGGGGGGGAGGGGCGGTTTTGAGTGAAAAATCACTGTGTTGGACTCAGACCTGCCCCTCCCCTTGCTGATAATCCCCTGCAATCATCAACCAACAAAAACCGGGACATGATCCGTTCAGAGCCATGGCTCGAGAATGATACCAGCTGCTTTGAGAAGCACCTCCACTGATATACCTGCCAAAAAACAATGAACAATGGACTTTAACGATGGGGGTATCCCAATTAGTGGATAATTTATTACATGGAAAATCGATGAAAATCCTATACAAATGGATGATAAATTGGGTACCCCCATGACTTAGGAAACAAAAACAACCATCAAATTCTTTCGGAGCCTGCTCAAACGATCTCCTCAGCCGCCTGCTGTACGTTGGCATTGTCGACATCCGAACTCGCAAGAGCACCCCGATTGGGGGGGCACTTTGCCACTTGCCTCCGAATGATCCACTGCCAATGTGAACACCAAAAACTGATGGAATCTCCTGCGAAATGGATCCAGTTGGCAGTGGGCAGCTAGAATCGATTAAAATCCTCAATGAAAAAGGGATCAGTTCCGGTCCCCTAATCCTAAATCCTGCCATTTTGAGATCCCAGTTTGGGCTGAATTTATTCTGATTGGGATCCTATACCGATCCCTTTTGAAACCCTGGACTGAGGTTAGGACTGCACGATCTTTTCTAAATCTCGCGGAGATACTGCTGGGGAGGCAGCCCCGTTTCCCTTGGCAAAAACATCCAATCATGACGCCATATGGCTGGTTCTCTTGAGTCCAAGAGCAGAGTTTAAGGCTGGCACAAAGTATCTGCCCATCGTCGAAATGACCTGAAATGCATTCAATTTGTTCACAAGTCTGAAAGCAAATCAACTCAACCAGCTGAGAAATCCACTTCAGAGATCTGAATGTCAGGTGTATTCTCCTGCAGAGGATCAAATTTCACTCCAGCATCTCCAGTCCCTGTTGATAGGTTTTTGACTTTTTGACTCACGACACCAAATGAGTGCGTGTCAGAATTCTTCCAAACCCGGAACCACAAGTTTCAGACGGTTTTCATCTCGTTTCGGGCATTTATTCCCATCTCCATTTTGCAGATGTTTTCTGTTGCCTTCATCTTTTGGATTCCAGGTCGATTGTCGACAATATTCCCATTAATTGCTATATTCTCATGAATACAATAGTTATATCCCATGTATATATATATATCCCATATATAGATATAGGTATATATGGTGCATCCCATCGGCAAGTTTTGACCCAATCTCATCGGCTCCAGGGCAAACTCTTCCAAGGCAGATGTCATCTCTTCCTCCGCCTGTCTCCGAAGTAG
>CAMXCT020002057.1:52500-134409 GCA_947184155.2 Cladocopium goreaui
GGAAATCGCTGTCCCGCTGAATTCTGCAGGTTGGTGGCTGGATGGATGGATGGATGGATGGATGGATGGATGGATGGATGGCCTTGACAATCCAGCAAATTGGTGAATTTTGCTGGGGAATCCGCGGTTCCTGAAGGATGCGTTTCCCACTCCCCTTCAGCCCTGCCTGCCCTGTGCATTGTGAGATCCAGGTGATCAGAATTGCATAGGCAAGCATGATTGAGACCCAATCGACCACATTCCAGAAATTCCAGTAGGCTTTCCTTGTCAAGCAAAAAAGGAGCCCAGAAATGCCACATTCAATGCAAACTGCTGATACTGCTGTACCAGTTTCAACATGTCGGCCATTTTCAGGGTCAGTGGCGGTCAGAGTTGCTTGATTCCTCTCTGTCGAGCATCCATGCCTTCACCAACTTCCACTTGTTCTCCCGCAGTGTAGAAATAGCCTCCCATCCTGGTCAGCTCAGTCATCAGCTCAGTCGGGGTCGGCCTTCCCAGCCCGCCTTCGCAGAGGAAAATGATGGTAATGTGGCCGAAGAAGAGCACCTTCCGGCAACCACCAACACATCGTGCTACAATGTGCGACACACTGCAGCTTCCCATCCTCATAGAGCCAGCTTTCCCACTCTGAATGAGCAGCCACTTTAAATGACCTTTCCAAGCACAGATTGAAACATCGGAGAAGCAAACCCTGCACATTCGGACGGCATTCCATCCAAAACTTGGTCTGGGACCGGTGTGTGATCTGCTTGAAGATATGGCCTTGCAGCGCACGCAGTGAGATGCTGCATCTGTCTATGGATCTATAAATACAAGTTTTGGGTGGATGAACATCCAGCTATACCAGCTATTTTGATCTTCATCAGGGGTAGAGGACTGCTAAAAGCCTGCCTGAGATCGCAAAAAGGAAGTGCACACTGGTCGTTGTCAGTACGTCCTAGGCTGCAGCTTTCTCGGGCCTGTATTTGTATATCTTCTATCAGGCATAACGAGGCAAACCCAAGAATTCACCATCCTCAAATGGTTGGCTGATTGGATGTTTTATTCTTGGGTTTACCTTCACCGCTCCGACAGAGTTTCGACAAATCAGGGTTGCATCTTGCAGACAATAATTGCAATAATTCCTTCACTTTGCAGCATCTTGCAGCCATGTCACATAGATCTGGTTGTAGGTCATGAAAGAGACCTGACGGCATCAAGGCTTTGACTTCATGGGTTGCTTTTTGAAAAAGTCTCGACCGGAAACCACGGTTTTTACATGCTTTTACCACCAATGACAGTACTTTGGGGGTTCCAGCAGATTTTCTCCACCAACTGAGGCAACAGTCGTCTTGCTGGTCGAAAGTCTCGAAAAACTGCGGCTGGCCTTGGCCCGGTAGGTGCCATCATCCAGCCAGCCACTTTGCTCCAGCTCCCTCAGCTGCTGGCTTACCTCGGTGCCAGGACAGCCTACTCCGGTCATATTTAAACAGGCCCCAGGTTTATATATATATGTATATGCATGCATGCATGCATGTATGTATGTATGTATGTATGTGTGCGTGTGTGTCTGTACGTCTGTATGTCTGTCTATGTCTGTCTATGTCTGTCTATGTCTGTCTATGTCTATGTCTGTCTATGTCTGTCTATGTCTGTCTATGTCTGTCTATGTCTGTATGTCTGTATGTCTGTATGTCTGTATGTCTGTATGTCTGTATGTCTGTGTGTCTGTGTGTCTGTGTGTCTGTGTGTCTGTCTGTCTGTATGTATGTATGTATGTCTGTCTGTCTGTCTGTCTGTATGTATGTATGTATGTATGTATTTATGTATGTATGTATGTATGTATGTATGTATGTATGTATGTGTGTGTGTATGTGTGTATGTGTGTATGTTTGTATGTTTGTATGTATGTGTGTATGTGTGTATGTGTGTATGTGTGTATGTGTGTATGTGTGTGTATGTGTGTGTATGTGTGTGTATGTTTGTATGTGTGTATGTATGTCTGTATGTCTGTATGTCTGTATGTCTGTATGTCTGTATGTCTGTATGTCTGTATGTCTGTATGTCTGTATGTATGTACGTACGTACGTACGTACGTACGTATGTATGTATGTATTGTAGGGGATTGTAGGGGATTGTAGGGGATTGTAGGGGATTGTAGGGGATTGGAAAAATGAATCACATATTTGAGACCATTTATATCCATTTATGGGGTGTTTAATATCCGGGAGATGGGATTGCTGGCAAACATCACAGAGCACAAATGACTACGGATTCAAACCAAGACAACTTGAGTGTGAACGAAAGCTAAGGTTCATTCATACCATAGAATGCCCGGAAACATGATGCCCGAAAGCACACAAACAAAACTTGAGCAAGGGAATGCGTTGGGAGCTACAGAGGAACCTCAGCATGCCCCCGGCAGGATTTGAGCCCGTGACCGGGGATGGGGTTCACGGGTTCACGTGAAAAAATCACTTCCGTCAGACTCAGACCAGCTACTGCTAGCTTTCATTAGAATTGCAAATCAGAAAGATCACAACCGATAGTAATTGCAAACATACTGTGAAGACAGTGATTTACCATGATTTACCCCCCTCTTTCGATTTCCCAGAAAATCATTTTCCATTGCGTGCAGCTTGCGGTAGTAGCCGGAAACTCCATGAGGTAGTCGATCCAGACTGTGCGGTTCGTATCTTCGTAGAAATCCTGCGCATCTGGCAGAAACTGAAACTCGACAACCTGAGATCTGAAACAAACCACCCTTGGCAAGGATGAGTTGGTGTAAAGTATGGAAGTGAGTGAAGGTAAGCAGGTAAGCACATTAGAATATAAATAGTATATCTATGTAGGTGTATATATATATGTATGTATGTATGTATGTATGTATGTATGTATGTATAATATATATATATATATTATACATACATATACATATATATATATTATACATACATATATATATACAGCCTGGAAAAGCATCCAAACAGATTCTTCATCGCAACAAACCACTCAAGAAGCCTCTAAAGTCACACAAACCTTTCCCACAAATCATGAAAGTGGTCCGCAAGAAGACATGCAAGCTACGAAGACTGCTGCTGTGCAGGGAGAAGTTGAAGTAGAAATTGTTTTCATGTGCGCCCCAAATAAATGAATGTAGATCCTACCCCTAATACATTTTATGCACTTAAGTACATACAACTCAGGTAGACTGGGTTACCTCTCTTGCAATACGTATAATATCACATAATGATATGTATATTACATATACATCATGTATATCTGCATATCACATGTTGTCTCATATCATGCTATAGTACCAGGATTAGTATTGGCATGAGCATGAGCATTGGTATTAGGTATGAGCATTGGTATTTGCATTGTTGTTAGTATTAGAAATAGTATTAGACTTAGCATAGTATCGTATAGTATAGTATAATAAAATGATGGAGCACATTATAGGATGATATAGTATGGTATGGTATGGTATCGTATCGTGTAGTATAGTATAATATAGTATAGTATAGTGTAGTATAGTATAGTACAATATAATATAGAAATGTATAGTATAGTATAGTACCTTGTATTAAATAATACCATATTCTACTATATTGTACTGTATTATAGTATTCATATTGTCTTACAGCATATGTCTTTACATTATATTATAGTAGATTAGTTGTGTCATATAATTTCCATTACGCTGTAATGTATTGTGTTATATGGCGTTCTATTATTGCAATAAAGTTGAATAAATTAGAATGCTATAGTTACAAATACATATAGTTATAATTGATACCAATTTTGTATTATATATTATATACTAAGCTATGTTGCAATATATGTCATTATAGCACCTTGTATTGCATTACATTACATTGTCTACATTATACTAGACTGTATTACATCATATTACATTACATTGCATTACATTGCATTACATTACATTGCATAACATTGCATTACATTATGTTGTATTATATCACATTACATCACATCGTATTGTATTATATACATTGTATCAAATTATATTACATGGCAAGCATGATATCATATGTCGTATATTTTCCCGTGTATTGTATTGTATTTGATTGTTGAATATTCTATCAGAATATCATACTCTATTGTATTGTATTGTCTTATATTAGGTTGTATCATGTTATAGTTAATGGATTGTAAAACATTCCCGTGGCCGCGCCCAAAAACATCAACCTAACATGTTTCAAGCATGGCGCCTGCTGTGAGACGTCCAGCTCTGTAGGTTTCAATCTCAAATCCAGGCCACGATAGTCTAAACATGTCAACTCCAGCGCGTTGGCGACCTGATTGCAGGAAACCATGGATTTTCTCCGGTCAAAATATGGAGGTTAAGATTTTTACGTTAATCAATGTGGGTAAAACGATAAGAAACCATCCCCCAGTCATCACCATAAATAGGTTGTATAAACGATTCCCAAATGGTGGGTTTATTATTGTTTTACTGTACCCACATTCATCCAAGTCGAAGATTGTTTGCTCCCCGATTGTCCAAGCTGCCAGAGGAATCCTTCTGCACATTAGTCTCAAATCATATTCCAAGTCATAAGCAATTCAGAGGGATCCGGGTTAATGTCACATGTTTCGGAAAATTGGGGTACCCCATGTTATGTGGGTCAGAACTTGCTGCTTCGAGACTATTGGGTTGCTGCACTCCGAGCTGAATAGCCTGAGTCCAGCTGGCGAGGGTCAAGTTTGGGGGGTTACCAGTGGATCCACATATTGGCTGTTCAATAATGTATTGAACATAAAGTTACCCTCTGGTAAACTAACATAACTATGGAAAATAAATGAAAATAGCAATTTTTTATAGGTAAATCAACTATAAATGGCCATTTTCAATAGCTATGTTACATGTTAGTTTACCAGAGGGTAGATGAAACTGTTAAACTATCCATTTTTGGGGCATGAATTTGACCCACACCCCATAGGAAAAAACGGCCCCTCATGTGAAACATTCCACTTTGCCTCTGCTGTGAAAGCTGCACGCCGCCGATCTTCCGATTGTGGATCAGATACCTGGAAAATCTGCATGAGAATCAGAAATATCAGATACAAAACTAGGGCACTGCCGCACTGCTGGTCACACGACAAGGAAACATACACGGAATGATGTGAAACGTAGGATCAACATTGGAGAATGTGCATCCGGCAAGTGGATGGCTAAGCAGGTACAGGGACGGCACATGCACAGGAGCAGTCTGCTTATTGCCAGGAGACGTGCTGGCTTCCAAGAACGTCTGTGTTCCCATGCTGAAGTTTGCTCCTTCAGAAACAGCGTGCGTGCTGGGGAAGTAGATGGCCTTATCAGAGCAACAGCACAGCCTCTGCACGGATACCGGACAACTACTGCTTCAAAGTCGCCGAAAAGCCCAAATTCATCCACGAGTACCAATCTGCAAATGTGTTCACATCCTTAGCCACAGCTTCGGTTCATCTCCAGCTGCCTCAAGCAAAGTCCATCCATGTCACCACAATGTCAATGACATGCCTCTGTGCACTCTAAGGATCCATGAAGTTCTTGTGCCCCATGTAGAGAGGACTCGAGAATGCGAAGTTTGCGTTCCTGGTCACATAGTCAATGGAGATCATGTTCCCCCTTCAAGATGGATAAAAGGTTTATTTCAATAGTCCCTTCCCCCTGATATCAAAGCTAGGTTTCATTTGGGGGGATTTGGAGGGTATTTATATGTATGTTTACATATATATAAATATATATATAGTATTCCAACATTAAGTGGAAGGGATTAGAGTACTTGATATCACCAGACTTTGTTTCCATGCCAAGCATCTCTGTAATGTCGAAGTCGATGGCCTTCTCAATACTTTGGATCGTAGGCGGAAGTTCATGAGACAAGTTCCTAGCGATACACAACGGATACACCACGCAGCCACGCACGATGACATTTCCTGTCCCCATTCTTTTGAGCAAGGCACATCATCAAAAACCACACGATGAGGAGAATGGCTGCCTTGGGTCCGGTGTCTTTCGACGTGAGGGCAGAATCTGCGGCAAGGAACGAGATCAGAATCGTCAACTGCAGCTTCGTTGCTGGCAAATTCTTCACTGCTGTCTCACCTTCAATCTCCCCTTGCAAGTATGATAACATCACCCTTTCCGGAATACCATGGTCCTCGGCAGCAATTCTGTGGCACAAATGGAGGTGAGCCATAAGCAGAGATGGGCTTGTACAAAAATCGGGGGCCTTAAAATCTCTTAAATTCTAGTGCTGTATCATCATTTTCCCTGAAAAAATCTTGTGTTTGGTCATCATTTTCCCCATTGAAATGGCAAAAACCTAGGCATAAGCCCAGACTTGCGAAGCCCCCATGCATCTGGGACTCATTGAGAACCGATGCCGGCTCCAGAGCCTGCAAGGTTTGAATGATTGACTGATTTACTGTTTTTGAATCATCCCATCCCCCTAATATTTAAAACTCCCTACATGTTCTACATGATCCAAAATGTGTAAAATCCTTTCTAAACCATGTGGTTTCTGGCGTGTGTTTAATGTTAGCGGGATGGGATTAAGAATAGACCTTTCCATCCTGGTGCCAGGAGAAACCATCTCACTTCTTGCCATCAAATTACCAAAGAAAATGCCGGCCTCTACTTCCAGGCCGGGTTCGATGTCAACCTCAGCAAGTTTACTATTCACTCTCTCTTGATACTTTATTTCTATTCATTGGTTGTCGCCGCACTGATTCCAGGCAAACTAAGTAGATGACCCAGCCGAACGTGCGATGCCTTGGGGCTGGGGACAAGCCACTGGCTGACACTGGCTGAGCGGCAAAAGTTTCTGGCTGCCAAGGCTGGTGATCTACGCTTCAGAAATCCCAAAGTGCTTCATGAAGGCAACTTTTGATGCAAACACATCTTCATCTGCAAAATGAGGTCCCCGAAATTGGATGAAGAATGGTACTAGAAAATGACCTGGCAGAAATTCAGGTTCTTAGTAGTTCTTATTGGTTTTAAATCTTCTCGTGCATGACCAAGCACCGTTCAGACCTCCGACTCTGCATCTCCTCATGGCCCTCCGCCGAGCTAGTGGCTTCAGATGCCTGATGGCGAACACGCGAACATTCTCACCAACAAAGCTATCATGTTTTTTGCTGTGAATATTTTGGAATAAAAAATAGTGTCAATCATTATCATCCTTTTCTCAACGAAAATTGCGCCAATAATCTTGAGCCATACCCATACGAGTCAAAACATGTCAGAACCAACCGCTGTAATGTTTGTGGACCTTCTATGAACCATCTCCATTTTACTGGCTTCACAACTCTGGATTCACTAATAAAGTGTGGATTGGTCAAACCAATCGCTATCGATAAATTGGGAGTGCCTTTGCAAGACTTGTGTTTGTGCATTTATCTCTGCATTTTTCTCATGCAACAAATCCACAGCGACAGCAACAAATGTACTCCAGCTTAAGATCAATTACTCAAGATGTTGATATCCATCTGGGTAAATGATCATCTGCTTAGTATTGGTGAGTCAACCTCCCTGAAAAACATTCCCTTCCTTGGGGATCATCCTCCCATCTCTATGGTTGAAAATCAAAGAATCGTTGATTTCTATCAGCATCTGCAACATCATCATTGGTTTTACCACTTATATACCCACTATATCCATCTCATCATTGGTTACACAGTTATACATTTTATATATATATATATTATTATTATCATTATTAATTATTATTAATTATTATTATTATTATCATCATCATTATTATTATTATTGTTATATATATACCCATGATATCCCCAGGTTAGTTGCCTAAACCACCCACAGTTTTTTGGCGAATTCACCGTCACCGTCAGCCCTGCCTGGCTCGGTCGGTTGGGTGACTTGGCCACGCTGGCTCTGGCCGCCTGGCTGGGGCCAGAGGTTCTCTTTCCGGTGATCAGCCGAAGCACCATGGAGCCAAAAGGGGCTGTGTTCGGCCGGCCCATGGAGAGCGAAAGTCCGACACAGGTCTTGAAAAATGCAAAATGTTTGTCAAAATGCCCCCACAAAATGGCTGGAAAGATATGCAAACCCTAAAAAATCCACCATGAAAGTGGTCTGTTCTCAAGAATGATGTATCTGAACCCTCGTGCCATGCAAAGGAAAAGGACTTCGCTGGTGCTCAAAGTGTCTGTGGCTTGTGGCCAAGGCGGCCCCCTCTGCAGCTGCTGCCTCACCAACGGAAACGAAAACAGAAAAGTGATTGGTATCGGTATATGGTTCTTTCCTAAAATGGGGATCTCCAAAACCATAGGTTTCAATACTAAAATGGTCTAATTTTGGATGATTTGGGGTACATATCAGGTTTGATCCACAGCTGTTATGGTTGCCAGAATCCATTTGAGCACCTCCTGCAAGACACTCTTCGTCTCTGGACTGACCCAAAAAAAAGAGCGGTCTTTCGTCCTCGCCTGGGGCAGTACAGTACACAACGAATAAACCGATTTCTGGGTCACTTTGTCTTCTGCACTGATCTTGAACTGTTCTTGCCATTTCCCTGTCATGTGAAGACTGGATTCTAAAGATTTACTTTGACCCCAAGCTGCTTGCACAAAGATCAAAGTGGCTGGCGATTGACACAGTGCGATCTGAGATTGACACCAATGCCGGCAGCAGAGATCAAGAAGACCAAAGGGGCAAGAAGCAGAGCATATCTGTCTAGAGATTACCAGGCAAGAGTGGCTCATATGGTAGCTTGTTTGATTGTGCTCTTGAAGAATGATCTGCATTGAAATCTACCAGCGATCCGTATGATCTGACATTCATCCCAGCCGCCTGCCATGGCAGAATCGGCATTGCATCCCTTGTCCAACTATTTGTTATCGCATTGCATGGTGCACAAAGCAAGTTCTATGAAATTCGGCGCAAATAGGTGCAATCAGCGAATTTGCCAATGATGCGAAACCTGTTCTGCTTCAGCTGACTTGAACCAAAATGCAAAATATATTGACTAGAATCACTAGCAATGCCAGGAAAAAGTCAAAAGTTGCTGCAAATTTTGCTGCAAATTTTGCTGCAAATGTCCTCACACTTCTCACTTCCAACAGCACGCCATCTCGTGCCGCAATTTTGGAGCCCGCAGCCCCGTCGACTTCCCCACAGCCTGCACTCCCCTGCACCCTACGCTGGAAACCGACGGCGGTTGCACCCTATGCCTCAACGCTTAGTGGCCTTGGCTGGCATCTTGGAGACTTTGCAAATGAAATGTGTATGGATGAAGTAATGTTAACCCGGGATTAATAAACTTTGGGAACCCCGTGTCTATCAAATGTAAGATGGACATGATCACACAATTGGCTGACCTGAAATTAGAATAAGGGGTTAATTTAGGGCGTGCCCTTCCTAGTCATCAGTATTGGTAACGCCGTGATGTTGTCGCTAAAAATCATTCAACTGTATCTGTATGTGTTAATGATTCATAATCCATCTATACTATACTGCGAAGCAGCAAACCAAGTGCATGAACCCCTGTCTACGCTCTTTGGTGACATGTTGTTCCAGTCAAAGAAGGCAGTTTTGGCAGGATTCTGAGCCATAAACTCGTCCCTTTGCTTTGGCCTGCACCAATCCGACCGTTCTTTTCGGACTGACAAGTGCTGCTCCCTCTGACTTTGATGTAAAAGTTCAAATTGGATCTGATTTTCTTGAACTAACTCTGCGATGTTGAGCAACCTTTGCAGCTCATTGAATTATGTACTTACTGGTCGTCTGACTCCTTGGCATTTTTTTCGGGACGTCTCTCTGGCTAACCCAGGAAGCAAGGTTTATGGTCGGCAGCTCATGTTCTAGCAAGGCTGAAAGTAAAGATGCATCCATCGAAGAACATGCATGCAATCAATAAAGCCTTGGCCGTTTTGGGTGATGCTTCTGCCTACCATGAAAAGTCAAGACTCTGAAAAGGCGGTTCAAAGCACAGAAGGAGAATAGTCATGAATACAGATGCATCAAGAAAACTACAAGGCAGAACATGGCAGAACAGGCAAAAATCCAAGATCAACACAACAAAGGCAACAAACGCAACAAGACAGGCGCCTTTGCCTTGGACTTCGGCTTGCTGTCAGCCTTGGGCACTGAAATCTCCGCCTGATCTTGGCCGGGAAACAAAGGGCGAAGCTGACCTGGAAGAGACCCACCTGACCTGGAAGATGGGATCAGCAGCTGCACTCTGTGCCATTCGCAAAACAAGTGGCCTTGCTCTTGGCTTTGGGTTTTGCTTTTGCTTTGGCACCCTTACCAATCCTGGCAGCTTTGCAATTCAATTGTGTCTAAAATTGATGGGGGCTTGGGCGTTCCAAGCTCTTCCCCTGGCAACGTTTCATGAAGCACCTCTATCATCCCTATCAATGAAGTAGCCTACCATTGGGCCTACCATTTCCTTCAAAAACCCAAGGACTTGAGTGACTTGAGTTCCAGTGGCACAGCTCCATGCCAAAGTCACTTGATGAGGCTCGAATTTGCAGCTCCATCATCGTCACTTCCGTCTTTTTCCTCTTCAGCTTCTGCTTTGACCTCATCCATGTGATGCTATGATGCTCGAATGATCTGGAATGCTGGTGACATTTCAAAGCAGCAAATGGTAACGTTGATACCAAAGAAAATGAAAATGAGAGTCATTGCAATGACAATGATCATGATAATGACGACGATGCATGGTTGAAGGGTTGTAGCATGCTCGGCATGGGGACTGGCAAATATGCAAGCCTCTTTAGGCATTTGGATATCCTGGATTTGCAGCCGGTCGCCCTGGCATCTTCCTGGCCTTGTCCTTCTCCACATCATCTCCCACCTCATCCGGATTCTCCTCCACCGCAGAAGCTTTGCGCTTCTTCCCAGCGCTGGGGATGACCACCTCATTGTGCTGGCCCAGCTGGAATCCGCTGGTGTTGGAAAATCGCTGCTAAAAAATGAATGTTCCAACAAAACAGCTGGTTTTTGGTGGATGTTCAATGATGTTCATCCTGCTTGTGTCCCCCACATAGATGTTGACCCGCCCCTTCGACACCTTGAGATCCCCACCTTCACTGCATGGCCTCCAGTGTTCAACTCCCGGGTCATCGCAGCTTTCACCTAGCGACAGAAGTGCTGTCGGTGGCCAAGTGTTCCTCCACTGTCCAGTGTCCCCAAGGTCCCCAAGGTCCCCAAGCCTTGGAGTCCACTTCTTTAAAGCGATCTTCACAACCCAAGTGCAGCCTGCGAGGAAGGACTGCGAATAGTCAGACTGTCTGATGTTAGCTGGAAATAGCCCCTGCCGCAAAGGGTTGGAAGCATGGTTTGGCCAAAGGTGCGGTTTCTTTTCATCAGCAGTGCGGACCTCCCGAAAACGTCGCTATACCAGACTGCAGGGATTTTTCGCCGCGGGGCAGCAAGTGCTGCGAAAAGAATCAGCTGTACCTGGGCAAAGTTCCTGCCAGGCCATCTAGATAAATAAATGGCGGTGAGACGTTCTCAGATCAGGCTCCCCATTTTGGCCTGTCAAAGACAGCTTCTGAAACATTGGAAACACAGATATTTGCCTGTTGTGCAAGTACGAAAACAAACAAAATTGCCAGCTACCATTTCATTTGCCATCCCTTTTTTTTGTGATCCCTTGTGTTCCGGCATTTTTGCTTCAAATCATGACACACCCTCAGGCGCCCCCTCCACCTCTTTGCAGGGCTTCCGCCGCGGCTTCCACTGGAAGTGGAACTCCTCTTTGTACCTTTCCCAGCGCTGGTCTTGGGTGCGGAGCTCAGCGCCTTCTTGAAGCGGGCGAGGTTCGCCTCTGCCAGGCTGCCAGGGTTGAAAAATGTTCGAAATCTACAGGGGTTACACCTCGGTTACACCTGATGAATTTTTGGAGAACCATGGTCTATATCCGAAAAAACATGACCTTCAACAATGCCTTGACATTTGCTGACATTTGCAATACATTTGCAAGATGTCTAGCTTGTCACTGGGTTCTAAGCACCGAGCTTTGCTTGCAGCTTCATGGTCAACAATTGGCTTGGGGTAGTCCTCTTCAGGGTTTGCAAAGTGCCTCTGCAAATGCACCAAGCAAAATGCCATCCTATAGTTATTGTCATGCTATTTGAATCTCTATGAGTCAAAGGATATCCAGACTGACCTAATGTCATATTGGCTTCATAAACATTCTAATCTCTTTCCCCAAATACTAAATACATCTAAATACAATCCTCAGATATCCTAAGACTTTAAACGGCCTGAATTTCGTATCGGATCTATGCATTTTGGGCTCTACCCAGATCATCTCTCCTTCCCAACGATGCAACCAGCTGCCTTCTGGACCTGGCTGTGGATCCATATCCAGCTGTCAAGGCGAACTGCCGACCCTGCCCACCTCCATGGGAGCTGTCCAGGGCGCATAGATGTATTTGCCTAGCCACAAGGATCCGTTGGGTGAAAACACCTTCCGCCAAGAAAACATGGAAACAGTGTCCGCTTCGCTCAGGACCGCACTTGGCATTTTGCGCAGTTCAGGGATGAACTCGCGAATGAATTCCCCCTGGGCGCAGTCAAATGATTGGCTGTTAGGGATGTGATATATGATATATGGATATATATACAGAAATACATACATTATATATATATATATGTGTGTGGCAAATTGATTGCAAATTGTCTGTATCGTTGGCACCTCAGTGGAACCAAGAATGAGTTTCTGAGATCTTCAAAGTACTGCCAAGCTTGAATTGATCTGCAGTGACCTCAGGGTCCTTCACGTTGAGCGACGAATCCATTTTTGGGACCTGGAATCGGCTCCATAGTTTTCAAGCAGGGCAGGTTTTGCGTCTTGAAATCGGGGGATGTGGAAATTGCATGACCAGTTTCTTCAACTGACTTTCAAAACGTTTCAAAACCAGTCAACATATGTAACATAGTCAATCCCACAGACCACCTAAGGCCCTAAACAGCTGGACAGTCTCAGCACTCAGCACCCAGCAGGGTGGTAGACCCTAAAGAAGGGCGGAGACCAAGGAGCAGCACCAGATAAGGCCAGCCAGTTCATGTTGTTCAAGGACCAGTCCTTGGTGTCTCATCACTTCGATCAAACCACCAGCATAGCCGAAGCTTCTCACGAAAAGACGAGGGCCAAACGGCATCCAGCAGCAGCTTGTCGAAGACGTCCCGACCTGTTTGCTGGCTAGTTCAGGATAGGTTCGGGTGGTCCACTCATGAAAATTCCAGCAGGCGTTGGTCAAACCAGCAATGGTGGTCACAATGGAACAGACAAGGTGAGCACCTTGTTCCCAAGAAAGCCAAAGATCACCACGCGTCAAGAAGCACGCCACCGCGTGACGTGCTAAATGGTGCATCCAACCCACCTTGCAGAAGTTGCTGTGCAGGTCCTTGTCCTAACATGTCCTAGCAATGGTGCATGGAGGTACGAAGAAATCACCCTGCTAGGGATCAGGCTTGATTCAGCTGTCTCATTGCAGCATCGATGTAAGGGTAGCCCGTCCTCAAAGGGAATGACTCAGCTCCCCTTGATTTCAAGCTGTGGCATGCTGTGGCTATGTCTTGCAGCTTGTTTTGTATTACTCATATGACTGATATGACTCGTATGACCAACACAGCACTCCTCCCATGTTCCCAAGCTGTCAAGAGTTTCTGGTTCTTTGCCCATGGAATCTGCCTCAGCCAACCACCACAGCACTGGCACTGCACCACGGATCAACACGGATCGACTCATCTGAGCAGAAGGCTTGCAGCTGGGATTTCCTGCTTGGCGATCGAAGTTGGGAATGGAAGCCTTGGAACGTTGAAGGCATCTCTGGTTCTGCAGAAAGGGTCCAGCAACGTTTGAGCTCAAGCACGCCCATCATGTAAGCCATCTCTCTGAAGTAGATCCTCAATGGCAGGACAAGTCCCGAGTCTCAAACTCAAAAATGGCGAAGTGCAGGCTATGGCAGGCTACAAATCAAAATCTTGGCTGGTGGAAACAGTGGAAACATCCAAATAGTTGGCAAAGAAATGTTTATTCCACCCGAACATGGTATGGTTTGACCACGTTTGACCCAGCCTTAAGTCTGTAAAGGGTCAACTCTGTGTGATTCGGGGCTGAAACAGACTTCATCTGAGCCCCCAACTGGCCAAGTAAGGACTCGGGGGGCTTGGAATGGCTGGCTCCAGAACAAACCTGCAACTTCAAGCTGCGGATAGAACTCGATATATGTCACTATGTCACTGTAATGTGGTAAGTCCAAAATGTGTGGATCCTCAATATGACAATGGCCCACGTTCTTGTTGGATTTGTTGGCCCCTGTGCTTACAAGTTGTGCCTTCTTCAATCCCCAGTAGAAGTCTCGAATGCTGACCTCAGCCATGAAAGCTACGAAAAAACCATGCTCCTTGGGCAACGCAAGTCTCAAAATTCTGCCCAGCAACGCATCCGAACTTAAAGTAGGGTGACAACATCGTGGTGTCCGGAGGATCCTTGGAACGATTGGAACATGTGGAACAGACCACAAAATGTCGAGGACCGATCCATTTTGTCAGTCGAATCTGCGTTTCTGATGTTTCTGCATTTCAACATGTCCCTGTCACTTTCGAGGAATGTTGAGTCACGTGCGAAAGCTGTGGATCGTGTCTGCGGCTTCTTGAAGCTGCGGATGTACGACGTTTTCTGGCGATCGTGTCGACGGCTGTCCATGGAAGCGGATCAACTGACAGTCGCCTTCAGCATGGTGGCCATTCGCGCAAGGCCGGTAGTTTCACCACCAACCAGGTAGGGTTTGACACCTTGACATCGCTTCATTGCGACCAATGACTTGATCTTGGCTGAAAAGATGGCAGAAACTTAGGTTCCCACTCGCTGTGTAACCTCAGCATCTCAGAAAGACAATCTGCTTCACCAACTGCATAGTGTTATTATGACTACCTCGAACCAAGTGTCTTGAGCTGACAAATCTGCTACTTCTCAGTAGCCAACCCATCTGCTTCAAAGTTGGTACATCGTAAGCCTCGAATCCAAGGCTGCAGATCTCACAGAATTCGCAGGGTGCCACTGTCACCTGATGCCTTCGCATTGGCAACGGAGGGCGGTAGTGGCGGCCTGACAATTGCTTGAAGCAAATCTTATGCGGAGCAATATCACAGAACACATTCTACATAAATTCTGCAATCTGAGGCTGCCGCAACTTCGATGGGGGTGGAAGAGGCTTTGCTGGTTCACCAAGGGCCTGAAACCAAGCTCTGTGCAGGCCTGTACCATAAAAAAGGGCATTGATTTTTCGGGCATTTCTGCATGTCAACGTCCAACATGTGGGTACCCCTCCTATGGTTGACAGGTGCACCCTATCTTTCCCCGCATCCAAATTCTGTGTATTTTCAGCAAGAGCTGGTGTTTCCTTCCATGTGATGTTGCCGCAACTGCCTTCACCAATGTTCCCACCCCGTTGTTCGTAGTGGGAGCTTTGCCTCGGAATTTGATCAACCCCTCGCTGGGATGTTGGCCCACCCTGGCCGCGACTTCGATACCCTGAGTGTGCCACCTTTGTTCTTTGCAAGAGCCTCTTCAACGTCATAGAGTGTGTGCCCTGAGAACATGCGCACCTGCGAGACTGGACTATGCTTGGACCAGGAAGGTCAGAAAAATTTGCCTCATCCATTTGCCTCATCCATTTGCCTCATCCCAAGCCTCCACGCAGCTGTTCTTCGCAAGCTTGATGATGGCATTGTCCCTCTTCCTTGTTCCAAAGTGTAGGTGTCGCTACGGCCGTGACGACATCGTGACGATGCCCGACGATGCCAAGCTGCAAAGCGTAGGGCTCGGTGTCTTTCTCCCATAGAATCAAGCTTGGTTTTGCCTCAGCTACCGTCAAGTTGCTGTGCTATGGTCGTCCCATAACAGCAATATGGCTGTGTGAGGATATGTAAGGTATTAATAAATCCCTATGGAGTGATGATCATCCTCTAAGATGGACATTGATATAATATGATATACCAGCTGGTTATTTAACATAGCCATGGAAAATCACCATTTGTAATAGGTAAACCATCTATAAATGGGTCATTTTCCATGGCTATGTTAAATAAGCAGATGGTATATTCCAACTCTTTGCCATGGTCTTCCTTAGCCATCTGCGGCCAAAAGAGGCTTGCCGGTCTTGAGCAGCTTGCCGATGACCTCCTTCCCAGGGGGGTCGAAATTTGAATGGCTGGGAAAGAGAAAGTAGGGCACGGAAGCAAAGGCAATGTGTACATCTACTACTAGTTTGTACAATTTTTATATTCCATGTATAAAATATAGTCATTTAAATTACATACATTATCCACCTACTATATCATCTATAGTAAATCTATAGTATAGATAATATATCCAGAGTGATCTTGCCAAGATGTACTTTGCAATGAGAGGACTTGCTCTATCCTTCTTGGAATTCACGGAGAACAATGAAAAGCAAACGTTGGGATGTTGGGTCTCTTTGAAAGCTCAAAAGTGAGTGAAACTCAGTGGTTCGGACCGGCATTTTAGCCTGTCCTTGGCATTTCGCAATAAACACACCCACATTTTTGGCGGGCGAAACTAAAGCTGTTCAGATTGGTTTGAACTACGTGCAAGTATTCATGGCATTCAACCAGCTTCCATTGAGGGCTTTGCTCTTTGGAACTGTCAAGTTGCCCCCTTCCCTTTGGTACGTCAGGTTTCACTCTCAGGAACGGTCTTCTTGCGCGGCAAGAGCGTGAATGGCTGGACCCTGCTGGCGGCACCTTGTCAACAGCAACAGAGACAGGATGATTAGTCACCCTGTGGGTTTACATGAACGACAACGTGTACAGAGGGAGGGAGAGGAGTCATGACAGTGGTCACCGAGGTCATTGTCACCTTCATAGGCATCACAGTCTTCATCACGTGCCATCACAGTGATTTCGATGTGTGCTATCATTGCCAATCATCACATTGATATGAACTTTCAATGAACTCGCTCTAACAGCTGCGGCTAAACTGGCAAGAATGACATCAGCAAGTCCCAACTTGGGGGGATTACCTGGCTATACCCATTCAGAACCTCAACTGCACCCCCAAGTGTCCACTCTTGAGAATGGCACCTCGAGAATCGATATGAATATTCGCTTCCTTTGCTTCCCACGCGGACACATCGAACTCCTGCAAGTCATCGATGATGTTCAATGCATCGGAAGGAAACCGTAAGCCTTCCTAATAATAGGCTGTCTTACGTCGCTGCACGCTCCCCCTTTTTCGGTCAAGCACAAGAAGGTTTATAGTGCTTACAGAGGCAGTAAGCGCCTTTTGATAGAAAAGGTTCCAATGAACCGTGGACATCAGCCCTCTGGCTGTGCCGACCCTTTGGTCTTTGACGGATCCTATGATCCGGATATAGTGCTTACAGAGGCAGTAAGCGCCTTTTGATAGAAAAGGTTCCAATGAACCGTGGACATCAGCCCTCTGGCTGTGCCGACCCTTTGGTCTTTGACGGATCCTATGATCCGGCCTTTATGCACGCAAGGCACGTGCTGGCCTGACAAGGCAATTGGCATGCCAAAAAACGAACACCTTCCAACACCTTCCGAACCCAGCGCAAGCACACGGGTGGGAAGGGGAGGGAGCCTGAAACTGCAGCGTGGATCGACCTCAGTCCAGCCTAAACTTCGACAACTATCGAAAACCTAGGCTGTCTTACGTCGCTGCACGCTCCCCCTTTTTCGGTCAAGCACAAGAAGGTTTATAGTGCTTACAGAGGCAGTAAGCGCCTTTTGATAGAAAAGGTTCCAATGAACCGTGGACATCAGCCCTCTGGCTGTGCCGACCCTTTGGTCTTTGACGGATCCTATGATCCGGCCTTTATGCACGCAAGGCACGTGCTGGCCTGACAAGGCAATTGGCATGCCAAAAAACGAACACCTTCCACGACCCCTAGCATGCCTCTAAGGAGGCGTTAAGGAAGCATCTGAGCGGGAATACCCTGATTGTAGGTGGCAATTAAGGACTGGGATCGCCGGGACAATTGAAGTTGAGACAGTTCTGCCTGGCCTGCTTCGATGTAGATCCTGGCAACGGAAAGAGCCCTCCACCTGCCACGGAGTAATATGCTCTCGAGGCTTTGAGAGATCTGAAAGCTGTGCGTTGCTCCGCCACGCCTGATACTGTACGGGGCAAAGTTGAGGTCGTCCAGCTGAAAGAAATGAATTGCTTCATAGAAGAGCTTCCGGAAGGAAGCAGCGCTGCGGCTCCAGACGAAATCGCTTGGAGCCAGCGCACGAGCCATGTGACACAATTCCCAGAGCTGAAGGAGAGTGAAGTCATAGACAGCAACGGATTCATCAATATTAAATCGTAAACCTGACTTGCTGCTACGAATGGTGACCACTCCGTGATGGGGTGATAGGACTACATCTCTGACCTGCAACTTGAGCATCTCGCCAGTCCGGAGGTAGGTATGGAAACCCAACGCCAGGAGGAAAGCCATTTCCGGCTCGGAACGGTCAAGGCAAAAGCTGACCAGAGCCCTGCAGATCCGTCGCGGAAGAGGAGGGGCCCGCTGGGGGACTTCAATGCGGCGCCAATTACGGTACAACTTCCAAGCACCTCTCAGTTGCCCCTTGACTTGAGGCCAGTAGAAGTGAACCGCGCAAAGAGCGTCGCCAATGAGGCCCAGGGGAGTTCCAGCGGCCCACTGGCATTCAACCCACTCCTCACATAAGGGATCCAGATCCTCCAGGCATTGGGCTTCCTCCAGCGCCGGCAAAAGAGTGGCCAGCGCGGAATTGTATCTTTGTTCCGTTTTGATGCTGATACTGATGCCGCGGAGGGAAATGCCTTGTCGCGCGGCCACTCGCTCAGCCAGCGACTTTCCCTTACGGATCGGCGGTCGCACGGCTCGCGGCATCCGTCGGGTTTTCCGAGGAATCCACGTGTCCTTGCATTTGCAAGGAGTTGAGAGCCAAGAGGTGCGCTGCGATTTCACGGGTGACCGGCTGTAAAAGCTGGCTGGAGGTTCGTCCCTTACTCAGGATGTAGTTTGAGACCATGCTATCAGAAAGGTGTAACCATCGGCTGTTACATGCACTGGATTTTCGGGCCCGCCATTGAATACTTTGCAGAATCATTTTCATCTCAAGGAAATTTATATGACTGGAGAATTTCCATTTAGTTGTAAAGAGAATTTTCCAGGTCCACCAATCAGCACGTAACGTGACATGGTTGGAGATTTTAGGGGAAAAAGGGGTTCCTAAAGAGAGGCAGACGTCCGAGCCTGTATGATTAACATGTCTTGACAAGTGGGCTACCAAATCTTTAGTGCATGGGGAGTTTGATCCTGTTGGCCCATAACAGAGTGCCCGCTGAATTGGTGCCTCCAGGTGGGCGGCCAGTCCGCACCCCGGGGCCAGCCCCATTCTTTTGATGATTTCAGTCGGTGATCGCGGCCGCACCCAGTGCTTACAGAGCTGACTAATGATCCAGCCAAAAGACAGCATGGAGAAAGAGTCACCACAGAGGGACAGCTTTTTATCCACAAAAGCAACTCCTGCTGTTTTGGCCAAGCTTGCAGACATTGCGAAGTGCGTATGCTGAAAACCAAAACCCAAGAGCAGTTCTCGCTCACTTGCGGATAGGTAGCGCACTTCGCCATCCCTGTTCTGCAGCAAGTTCTCCAGCCGATATTGATATGGGGGAAATCGGAACTCGTCGGATTCCCAACGTTGAATACAGTTGCGGTCGCATCTATTTAGTCCGGCAGGCTTAGCGGGTGGTCGCCGCCTAGGAATGGATTTCATGAAAGTGGACAGTGCAATGCTACTGTCAAAACGGAACCAGCCAGGCTCAATCCACTGTTCATCGGTGATCGGGCTTCCTTTCATGTGGACTCGGATGAAACCCTCCATCCGCTCAAAACTGATTCCTTCCGTTTCGACCAGCTCCTGCGAGGTCCAGGCCAACCGTGGCCGATTGTAGGGAAGGATATCGGACGGGCAGAGCGCATAGGGCTCGACGCCCAGCTCCCTGGAGATCTCGGCCCGGGCTGATGCATCCATGCTGAGCACGTTCTCCACCAAGAAGTCCACTTGGGCGGTGTGCCCAAAAGCGTCCTCTACCCAGGTTATGAGTCTCTTGAGGTTGTAGAATAGCCTGGACCCTTCTCCTTCCAAGTTCTCTCTTCCGGCTCGAGCTGAGGAGAGATGAACACATGGGAAGCCTCCGATCACTTGGACGTGGGTTACCCGCGGGAACAGGTTTGCCCACTGCATGACCTGCCGTTTTTCAATGCTCTCGATATCTCCGATTTCGATGACCTGGGGCCAGGCTTTCCGTGTGACACGCTGGGCTGCTCGGTCCCATTCGATGGCTATTAGACCAGCGGGTTTAACCCCCGCCAGGTCAAAGCCCCGGAATGCCCCGCCGATCCCATTGAAGGCTGAGATCACCAAGAGATCCACGTGCAGGGGTTCAGCCGTATCTGACCCCAAACGATGGGCTAGTTGCTGGCCAGCGCTGCCAAGCGCCTCGGCCGTTGCAACCGCCCCCCCGTAAAGGGAAGCGTCAGAGCAAGTCACCACGGGTGAGAAAGTCATCCGGAGATCCGTATGGATTAGAGGTACCAGGCATATCAGCATGCTAAGCTCACGCTGCACCACTGGCCACCATCGCCTGCGGTCTTGCCCGGCTTTGGTGTAGTTCCAGCTCTGGCTGAGAATTGCCATGGCTGGGCGCCTGAACTGGAGGACGAAGATCCAGCGCCCCAAGATGATCTGAACCCACTTGACTTTTGGCAGCTTGTGCCCGATAAGGATCAGCGTAGCACAGAGGAGCTTGTGCAGCCTCAGAGGTCCACCTCCTACGAGACCCAGCTTCCCCTGGATATTGACCCCCAATTCGGTGGCGTCCTGGCTCGCCAATATGTGCTTGTCTTCAGCGCAGAGCACCCCATGCGAAGCCCAGGACGTGCACACCTCACCGTGCATTTGTTCTGAAAAGCCACTGCTGTTTCCTTTCATCATAACCTCTCCGGCCATGAAATTGTCAAGATATACTTGCCAGAAGTGTTCTGATCCACTTCGCAATAAAGTATCAACAAACCACCGGGGGGCTAGAGTTTGCCTCCGCAGCTCCGCGCCTGTCAAGTAATCCCGCCTTCGCACGAGCTCCCGCGAAGCCATTTGCATAAGGCCTACCGAGCTCGACCAGCCCATGGGCAAAACTTTGCAGGCCGGAACGAAAGTCTCTGATGCAGGCAGCCCCACCGCATCGCCGGTAAACCTGGCGTTGAAACATAGATACTTTGTCCATTGCGGGGGCAGTTTGAATAGATAGAAAGCTGAAGACATGTCTGCCTGGCTAACTTCAATGGTCTCGTCTTCTTCGAGCACCAGCTGCCCCCATGTAGTTGCCGCTGGAAATTCACCAATGTCACCTTGAATGATGCCCATGGCACGATTGATCGGCTTCAGGTTCATGATAACCCGGAGCAGAGGTTCCCCACGGGCAGAGAACCGGCCGGCCTTGGGCACCCCGAACATGCCTGATAAAAACGGGCCACCGTTGTCCTGGTGGACATTCTTGACGTTGACCCACTCAATTATGCCACGTTCTTCGAGCAGCTTCCAGACTTTCAACTCTTCGCCTGCTGCAATGTGGACTCGTCCTCTGTTGGGTCCTGGTTCACGTTCATCCTGCTCTAGGAGTATCATTTCCGGATGTTGAATGAGATACTTCGCTCGTCCCACTAGCAAGGGCTCTAGGTCAACTGATCCGCCATGCCCCAGAGGGGGAAGGCTTTTCTCAATCTGTTCCACTGTGAGCGGAACAGGATCAACAAATTCCTCTCCTTCATAAGAAATCCGTTTAGAAAGAACATCCTCCCACAAATCCCCAGGGCAAACAACCTCGGGTTTAAAAAGGGAAAGGAATCGGGTTATCCTACTCCTAAGGTTCTCTAAAACCACTCTTACCTGTTCCCCCTGGCGCTTCTGCGGTGCACCTTTTTTGCAGCCGGACAACTGGTTCAGTGCGAAGCATATTAAAGTTTCCCACGCCTGCACAGGGTACTCACGGGCATCTCCCGAGTTGGGCCCCCGGCTCCAGTTAACTGGGAGAGGAAATAGTCCACGGTGTCTGCCAAAAACATCTACAGATGTGTTGTGCCTGACCTGTTCAAAAAGACCTTCCATTCCGACAGGAAAATGCCCGCGGACTATCCCCTCAACCAGTGAAACACCTAGTTCCTCCGGCGTTGCGAAGGTAGCCACCTTCGAATTTGCAAAAAAGCGCCCGGGTTCCGGCTGTGATGACCCAGCGCTAGTAACCTCCTTCGAGATCACTTCAACAGTATCCCCTGGGGGAAAATAAGGGTCCTCCAGGACCCCCTCGCTCCCGCCGTCCGTGTCTTCGCACATGACAGCTGGGATCAAGGCTGCGAATGTGGCCCAAAAGCCATCATCATCTTTGCTCACCTCACCAGCGCCGGCGCACGGTGAGGCCCCGCAGTCGGGGGCTATTTGTCCGCTCCGCCTCCTCCGGCGGGGCCCTCCTTCGCGGCGTCCCGGCCACTGTTGGCAACCGGAGCCCTCCAGGCCCCTGCGCCCTTGCGACCGCCTTTGCCTTTTCCTCGACGGTCTCCTTTGCCCTTTCCGGCGCCTCCTCCTTTCTCGTCGCCCTGAGGAGCTCCTCCGCTGTGAGCGCCGCCGCCGCCCCCTCCACTGTAGGGGTTCCGCTTCCACGGTGTGCGGCCTGCTGCCTTCTCGACCTGTCGGGCGTGCTTCTGAGCTTGTAGAAGGACAGCGGGACCGGCCAAACCGGCGTGGCGAGTTGGAATGACTTCCAAATGTTGAGCGTCCTGCCAGTTGTTCGTCAAGGCGGCGCTCTCCACGGCCAGGAAACGCCCAGCCAGAGAGTCCCCTAACTCGGGGAGGCGCCCGGCCTTCAGGAGATCGACGCACCGCGCTAGTGTCTCTAGCTCCCGGGCGTCCCTGATCTTCCCGTGGAGCTGAGGCCGTGCGACGATCTGAAAGTAGCTGGACATTTTGTTCCCTCGCATCAGGGATTCCCCATTGGGATCGTCCAGGACTGCTGCTTCCGCCAGAGCCTCGCTCACGTTGGTAAGCAACATCCGGAGGACAGATCCGGGTTCCTTGGCCGCCTTCTTCTGTAAAGGCGGTACCAAGCTGTCCGAGCTTGAGGCCTCGCTCGAGCCACGGCTGTCGCTCCCGCTTCTGCTGTCCCGTCGTCTCCCACTTCTGCGTCGGGACCTCCTCCTCCGAGAGCGACTCCTCGACCTGCGACGATCCTTTCTGCGAGTCTGCTCCTCTCGACCCGACATATCCCGTCGCGCCACGGCTTGTGCCAGCGCTGCCCGCATTGATCGGGATTTCCGTGGTCGAACTGGTCTCTGCGAGTCCGAACTGATCTCCTCCACGGGTTCCGTCTTGACGGGATTCGCGCCTTCTCTTCGGCTTGTCCCTGGCGGGGCGTCTCTCAGAGCTGGCGTGGCTGCGGGCGCTACCACAGCGCTGCCGCTTCCTCTTCCAGCCCCTGGGAGAGCCCTCTGCTGTAAGCGGGATCTCAGTGCGGAGATCCGATCGGGCGGCGATGGCGGAAACGTAGGGGCCGAAGTGCCTGGGCCGCCTTTGCCTCGACCCGCCGGTACCTGGCCCATGATCTCGGCGTGCCATCTCACCCATTCCCGGCGCTTGGGTTTTGCCACATAGTCTGGGGGCTGAGCTCCCAAGGGGAAGACCGCCAGCGTATCTACGTGCCAAAACTTTTCTCCTGGAAGTGAGCAATTCACAGCGCCCTCCCGGCACACGTGAAGCTGCTTCCTTTCGCGTGAGAAGGTTTTTACACCCCCTTCTCTGGCCCATTCGTGCGCCCCGCCCAGGAACTTCACGGGTAACACTAGGCCATGCTCCTCCATTCCAACATCTGTTACGAAAACCGCAAAGCGACTTTCCTCCTCCTGTCCATCGGCATTTTGCCGGGTTGTGGGGATTTCCAGAATTGACCCCCGCTCGACGGGACAATCCTTCCAAAATTGTGGGTCCTGATGCGGTATAGACTGTATCACCACACCTGACCCGTCCGGTGCATCGCCAATCCCAGCGCCAGCGCCCGGGACTTCCGGCCATGGTGGGACTACCTCGGGTCCCACGTCAACCATC
This sequence comes from Cladocopium goreaui, assembly GCA_947184155.2. Lineage (NCBI taxonomy): Eukaryota > Dinophyceae > Suessiales > Symbiodiniaceae > Cladocopium > Cladocopium goreaui. The sequence continues at coordinate 76,643 of CAMXCT020002057.1, forward strand.
ACTTATAGTAGTGCCACCCTCGGGAGTTACCCCCCAAGTTGATGGGCTCCGGCTGGTACCGGTGGTGGAACCGCTGATCAGGCGCGTCCAGCCCCCGGAAGTGCTGTTGATGTTTCTTTCCTCCGCGCCTTCCCCGGCTGCGGCTTCGATGCCTTCTTTTCTTCTTGGGCTCAGCCCTCGGCAGAGGTGGCCTAGAGGGTGATCGAGGGGGTACCGCGCTTCTCTTGTCGCTTTCCTCCTCTGCCCGATCACGAACGGGCTCCTCTTCCTCGCTTTCCTCCTCAAAGGACTCGGACCCAAAATCGGCTTCGTCGGCCGCGGCTGCGCTAGCAGGTGGGCGAGTCTCCGCCAGGGCCTCACGGCCAGCGTCTCGTTCCACCGCTTCGGCTTTCACCGGAGCCGCCGGTCCTGGGCTAGCAGCGACTGGGCGCGCGCCAGCACTTTTGGGGGCCGCAGACTTGTCCACCTGGTTGGTGACCTCGGCCAGCTTAACCTTGGCGTTCTTGAGCCGGTCGTTCAGCGAGGTCCTCTCGGAGTCCACCTGGCGGTCCAACTGGATCAAGGCACGAACCTGTCGGGACGCTTGGACCGAAACTTCCTCGGCCAAAGCTCGATGTGCCAAGGAGCTAAACCGGTGTTTGCTCGCCTCGCTCAGCGCAGTGGCGCTCGAGCAGAGGGCACACCAGCTGTCGCCCTCAGCAGCAAGGCCGCTCTTGCACTTCTTGCAAAGAGCCCCACTGCTTGGCATCACGAGCTAGGCCTTTGAGCCTGAAACTGCAGCGTGGATCGACCTCAGTCCAGCCTAAACTTCGACAACTATCGAAAACCTTCGCTGGAAAGGGTCCGCGCAAAAATTTGGTACACCCCAAGTCCACTCCTTCATCATCACATGATCAAATGAGAATAAATGCCCTATGAAATTGCCATGTTCTGGATATATCCCCTATGGAGCCATAGGACACAGCGCGAACGACGTTTACCCAGCTCCTCGAAGAACAGTTTCCCCAGCAGCAGAGCCAACTCTTTGGCCGGGCAGTTTCGATTGGAGCGGCCACCGTTGACGCCGTAGTTGGTAGCCATCTCATTGAAGCCCACAGACAACCTGGGAATATGCTGAAATGCCTAGGTGTTTCCTAGCCACTTCTTGCAAGGTCATTCATTAAAATTCATTGAGCGTCATAAGAGTCATAAACCTGGTTGCCAACTGGTTCGTTTCTGGTTTGTACTGATATCTGCTATTCCAATAATGGATTGTCAGATTCCTTTTCTAACAAGTTTGTAGAAGCTCCAATACCAACGGGTTTTTGGCGCTGCTCATGTGGTTAAGCCAAGTACAAATCCCTTGACTAGTCTGGTTTTTTGATATTGCAGAAAATGGCTGATGGGTTCCAATATTATCGCCACTAAAGAATGGGGAAATCGTAGCAAACCATGGGAAAATTGAGGTACCCTAGTTCAAACAATCCCAAGTGGTTTCTTAGCAACAAGTAGTTTTCGGGGTCTGAAATTCCAGAATCAAAATCTCAACGCTCGAAACATCATCAACACTTCGGATTTTTCTCACAGACTTTGGACTGCTTGGACCTTGCTCCCGTGTGAGAACCTTCCCCGTAGCAAGTGGCTTCTCGTACTCTTGAAGAGGCCGGACGCGAAAAGTCGAATCCGCGCCCTCGCCCCAGACATGGGGATCTGACAGGGCACGGCAAAACAAACAGCATCATTCTGACAATGCCTGTGCACTTTCCAGGATTGTGTATCTGATCTCTCTGGAAATCGAAAGATCCGACCTTGTTGCCCAAGCAGTATACCTAGAACGTAGCGGTGACCACCATCCCATTGATTCACAGGAGGGTAGCCTCGGCAGGATGCTGGGAGACCTCTGCTTGGAGAGTTGGTTCTCATCTCAGACTCAGACCAGTCCATGGGTTCTTGTCGAGCTTCGGACACGCGAAAGTCCGTCCCTGCGCAGGAAAATTCAGAAAAGCACCGGGTTTCCGGGTATCATCACCTATGATCCCCCCAACTCATGCAGCAAAAGACCAGCACCATGGCATGCCATGGCCATAGAATTCCAGCATAGAATACAGAATTCGGAACAAAAATCATGCCTAGGGCATCCAAGTCGGCTGTCCTTGTATTCCGTGAGTTCTTGAGTCTCTTCAGCTGTCATTCCGACGCAGGTTGGTCTCGTTTCTCTCCAGTAAGGAATTCCAAGAGCTGGCGGAATCATTCGCAAACACCTGAGTGCAACCGCGCATTTTGTTTTTTAGCATTCCAACAGAATGGCATTGAAAGCAAGAGCACGAGCAAAGCCAAGCCATTTTTCGTCCAAGCTGAGGCACTCCCAAAAGAATTCCAGTTCATGTCCGGCCACAAGCTCCCCTTGACCATTTCCAGGGTTGCTTGATGAAGTGGAAAACAGAACCGCCAAGCCGGATCTGATTCCTGGGTTTGGTGGCAGGGCATGTGTCGCTTTCAGACCTGGTCAAGTCAACTTGGAAAATCACATGGCTATTGTGATGCGGCTTACAGGCAACTTCTATAAAATGATTTAAAAACAAACAAAATGAACAAAAAAAAACACAACCTAATCCAAACATGATTTAGGCAAAAACAACCGGATATGGCTGTTGTTGTGGTTTTTGGTTCTGTTTTTTGTTTATTTCAAAATAGTCGTTTGTTTTTTGTGCTTTTGTGTTTGCTTTTTCTGCGAACAATGATTTGTTGGTTTGTTGGTTTGTTGCTTTGTTGGTTTGTTTGTTTGTTTGTTTGTTTGTTTGGTTTGTTTGGTTTGTTTTGTTTGTTTTGTTTTGTTTGTTTTGTTTGTTTTGTTTGTTTGGTTTGTTGGTTTGTTGGTTTGTTTGTTGGTTTGTTTTGTTTGTTTTGTTTGTTTTGTTTGTTTTGTTTGTTTTGTTTGTTTGGTTGGTTGGTTGTTCGTTCGTTCGTTCGTTCGTTCCTTCGTTCGTCCGTTTGTTTGTTTGTTTGTTTGTTTGTTTGGGTTGGGTTGGGTTGGGTTGGGTTGGGTTTGGTTGGGTTTGGTTGGGTTGGGTTTTGTTTTGTTTTGTTTGTTTGTTTTTTCGCATGAGTTTTCGTTTTTTACTTGTTTTGAATCCATAGAAGTAGGCTTAAAGGCACAAAACATCAGGCTATGAGTCAAAACCCATGGAATCCCCTGGTTTTCACACAAGAACAGTTTGACTTGGTCTTAACTTAACCATCCTTTACAGTCCATTCAACTCCCATTGAACCACCATTGCTGTGAAATCCCCCACTATCATATGGATTCATATGGTATTTCATAGGTAACCGACGATCCACCCAGTCATCTACGGATGCCCGAGCTCCATATGGCAGGAAGTGGCCCCCAGTTGAGAGGAGACCGTCCAAGAGCCTGAAGCCAGGCGGCCCACTGTGAGGATTACCACTGTTAGATGGATGACCGAAACCCACATACCATGTTTTGACCATGGCACATATGTATGTGTAGTTTATACATACATAATCATACATACATAATACGTGTATATTATATATATATATATATATCACAGTATTATTTACAGCTAGATAATCAGCAATGATTGATCTCCAAATGTTCCAGCTTGAAAAACAACACTCTGCAACACTTAAATTGAACACTGTCGGAAAAACACTAGGGGTTCTAAGCCGCCAAGTATCATACTTGCCAGCTGGACAGTGCAGCTTTTCGAGGGCGAGCAATCCGCATTGGCCAGCTTTTGACCCCAACGTTCCTCAGCCGCTGACCACGTGCCATCAAAGTGCGTTATATGAAGTTATATGTTGCAACATCAACGGTAACGTACAGCTGGAAATCCACAGCCCACGAAATGCAAAAATGACTTCTCTGTTCTAGTTCATTTATCCAGAAATTTATTGGAAATCAGGATCATCCCATTACTCCCGTGGTTGCCATCCTGCGGCCGAGAATCTTCCACGATGGGCAAATAGGCGCGGACATAAGCAGCGATGGCATCTCTGGTCTGTGGCATCTTCAGAAAGCGGCCCAGGGTGCTGTAGGTCGACTTGGGAGCCACCTGACCTCAAGGTCAAACACCTGCTGCACTGCTGCACCCTGCTGGACCCTGTGCTGTGGATGTGTTGCGGCCCAGTGGCTGACAGTACCATAAGTGAAGAAGTTGCTTTGAACCTGGGAAACGTGAAAACTGTGCACCATGTGTTTCCAAAAAAAAGCACCGAGCCTCAAAAAGTACCCACCGGTGGATGTGCTGTGGACTAGAAGAGATGTATCAGTCGCCCCGCATCGTGGTAAAAATACACTTCAAAAAGGACGAAACTCCAATGGCAAATGCTCCAATAACTATGGCTGTTTCTTGCATGCCTTCACAAACTCCTTGGCATACGCATAGTCCACCATCCAGTTCAAGGTGGTGTTCATGAGAACCTGGTGAGGCTATTCCGCAACTGTTCAATGGTGAAATCACCAGTCCTGCCTGGTGCACCCAAATGGACACATCCTCCATGACGTTCAGTTCGCCAGCTTCAGCCCTCTCCTTCAGGGAATTGGTCATGTTTCTTGGGTTTTTCGTGGCTTCACACCATCCAAATGTAGGACCTTTCCTGTTGATTCTCGCTATTCATGGTCTTGAAATCCAATCAGTTTCAGCGCATCCAATGATAGAAACCAGTACTTTGGCACTATGACCCGTTGCACCAAAATCACCAAATGCCCCTATATAATACTATACTATATGTCTATACTATATACATAAGCATGTCATACCACGTCAAGCATTCCACTCATCCACGGTCACCCAGTCAGCATCAGAAATTCCCTGACCCGGGAGCCCTCCTTGAAAAACTGCCGGAGCCCAGCTCGAATCCAACCTGCGTTTTTCGCAGCTTGGAAGGCGATGGGGCAACAAATCCAAGGTTGCTGATTGACCTGAAAATAATTCCATAAAATATGCTATCACTGTCACTGCTATCACCAACCAGAAATTGAACACTGATCTACATTTCCCCAAGCGTGCCTCTGTCCGTAGGGGCTGCAAATGCTTCCTCCACGAACTTGCGAACCGCGGAACGCCTTAAGGACTGATCTTAAGAAAGTCAACCCCACAGAAGAATCAGAAGTTTCCCCAACCGATCTGCACCTCCAGGGCTCTTCGCCAAAGCTAAGCCAGTGGACTGCTGCTCAGTGATACCCATGCCAATAGACATGGGCCATATCTCCACACCACTCCAGTAGTATGGATTGTTCACCTGAAGATGCAAAAGCCTGAAAATGAAAATATAATAATGTCATGGGATATATTGGGAAATAATAGCAACATAGCGGAGACAAGTAGAATGTTAGTAAAGCAATAATCAACCACCTGCATTTTGATGGTTTATAGCCCCAGTTATGGTAAATTGGGTGTAGTGTACTAGTGCTTTACTAACATGAATGGGATAGAATGGGAAACTCTGCTGACTCTTTTGATATCATGCCATCATGTCACACATCTCGCAACCAAGCAGCGGCACCACCAAGTTCATTCCCTCGCCACCACTCACCCGAAAAGAACTTCTCTGGCATCCGGTGACCCTGCAGGGCACAAGATCTGAATGATCCGCTCGTTACTCAAAGGTTGATCCTCTCCAAAGATGGAAAATAAAATGATGAATAATCTCAACTGTTGGATAGATATGATGAATAAACCCTGCTTGACTGATGGGAAAGATTCACCCCCTCCAAAAGTGATCATCTGCTACTACAATGGTACATGGATCCAGGGTTGACATTAGATGTGAAAGCATCAATTGCTTGGGCACTTGGCTCACACCGCAGCCTCCGAGACAATCAGCTGGTAGTCATAGGAACTTGTAGGGATCCCTGCCGCGACCAAAATATCTTCCAAGAAATGCTAGAAATTCGACAACTTCCAGACCACCAGCCCCAAACACATAGCCCAAAACCTGCCTGTGAGGTTGATGTAGCTGGGAAGACTCCAACTTGACATCACCAAATAGCCGAAGGGGACATTGTTTGCCCCCAGCGGCAACCTGGGGCTGGGGCACCCGGGGCACCCGGGGCACCCTAAAATATCCTCTGTGGCTCTTCTCAGCTCCTGCCTTGCCAAGCACTTGTGGAAGTCTTCGCGGCAGGTGTTGGGCCAAACCCAGAATTTCATGGTACAAAGGACCTCAGCTGCTTAGTGGCTCCACAGGTGGACAGGGTTTCCACGCGTCCACGTGTTGCCATGGCAATCTGGCACATCAAACATCGTGAATTTCTACCCTCCAAAAACATGCGGTGTGGGGTGAAAATCTTGCAGGACCTCTCCTCAGAGTGAATCAAGACACTCTCCAGAAGCCACAGCTGAACATTCCAGGGATGAATACCACAATGGTCAGCAGCCTCGAGTGCCGAGAAAGTCAAATTGCTCAAGACATCTCGAGACTCTTTGTCACCCGGAGCTTGTGGAAGACAGTAGATCTTGCTGAGTGGCACAGGAAGCAGTGCCAGGCAAAGTACGATGCTGAAAATGCAGCATATTCTCCACCACCTCAGTGTTTCACATTGCATCATCCCACACACCGAGTCCGCATTAAAAGCAACCGGAGAGAAGAAAAAAAACTGCTCCAAATGGGAAAGTTGCTTAGCCAAAAGAACTGTTGGCCATTTCAACTGAGGCACTTTGCAGCACTTCTGCTTGGCTCTTTGGTGGCTTCAATTTCACCGTCCTGTCACCGAGATCCAGCCACGTTTGGCTGAAAAGGTACCTACAAATGATTGTTTTGTCTAGGAATCTAGAGGTACAAAGTGCTAAAGCACCTCATTTTGGGGATACAAACCTGGAGCCATACCCAGATCAACCACATAGGCAGCTGAGTCCTGAGAGACGTTGAGGAGTGTATAAGAAGCACCATGTCGGGTGGCCATGTATGTTTTTCAAGCGGCAATTTGACCGTCCCAATAACTTTGAGCACTTCAACCAACTGAGATGCATTTCTCTGTGCTTTGTAGAAGGCTAGAATCCACTGTCCGATTCACTGCAGGTGGATACTTCCAAGTGGGATCCTCGGCATCCTGTAGATGTGACGCTGGAGCCAAATGTAGCAGAGCTGAGCCACGCTGAGCCACACAAACAGCTCAAGCATACGTCATATGTTGCTCTCCCGTTTTCTTCGGACTAAAATACTCCAAAAAAAACAAGAAATGACTAGACGATCAAACAAAATAAAGGAGCTCAAGATCTCAAGAAACAGGAAGACTCTATATTTCTGCCAACAACTAAACTAACACCTAAATAAATAAATATATATATATATATATTTATATATATATATATGTCCATTATATCCAAAATTCTTTTGAAAAAACCTTGCCATGCCCATGGTTTGCTCCTCCGGCTTTCCGCGCAGCACAATCAAACGGCTGCGGTATCGCTTGTTCAGCTGCCTGGTGCATCGAAGCTGAATGACTTGTGCCATGGCCATGGTTGCTGCCATGTTTCGCTATGTTTCGATGCAAATCATCTTGCAAACAGGTGACTTGTCCAAATCCTTCAAACAGTCCAGAAGGAAGTTGTAACCTGGTTGTTCAAGGCAAAGGGTAAGAAGGAATTCAGCCTTGGCCATTCTGTTTCCAAGGAACGATTAATGCCAACGTATTTCGGTCCAAAATGCGGATCGATCACGAAAATTGGGCCTTGGCATCTGGGCTTTTTCAACAGCATCTCAGGCGAACTGCGTGAGAATCAAGGGACCCGCACCTGGCCTAACGGTGCCGTGTGACTTGGGCCGCTGCAGACATGTTTCACACCAGCTTTGGAAGCCTGGAAATTGCACAGGAAAAAAGGATAAAAAAGGCTCAGTTGCCACTGAAACCAGCCGCACCTCCACCAGTGCAGCATTGTCAGAGAGTCGCAGTCCTTTTCGAAACCTCATCTTCCAAGTCCAAGCCTTCTAGCCTTCCAGCCTTCCTCTCTTTGGAAAATAAAATGGAATATCCTTGATTAGCCATGTGACCAAACGATCGCACTGCCATCCGGCGCAGAGCTTCCGGATGACTTCATGATAGCGCACGCCCTTTGGACAAAAGAAGCGGATATGTTCACCCTTCAAAGCGTGACAATTAGAGATAGTCTTAAGATGTCTTAAGAATCAAGCTGCATGGGCTTCTAGAGTGGCACTGCTTGGAGCCAAACCCATGCCAGGCAAAGAATTTCGGAGTCTGAAAAATGAGTGGTTTTGCAATGATTGCAATGTGGTAAACCATGCACTAAACCCACTCATAGATCTTGTGGTTCTTAGTCTTAGTTCAAGGTTTACCACATCGTGTCTCCAGCGATCTTTTTCCGCACCCTTGGTCTGACATCCGAGAGCTACTCGAGCTCCTTGATGATGGGTCGCTTCCTTAGAGTGGATGGGCTGGTGCCACTCCAGAAGATCACTTTTCATCAAAAAACAGGAAAAGGATTGGTCCAAAATAAGTGCACACCCCAAAAATCCCCGAACAGGTTTCATCATCATTTTCCCCAGTGGTACCATTGGTTTCAGGGCCTCAAAATTGGGCCACATCGCCAGGATGCTTCATGGGCACGTGGTCCATGGTGCCAGGCTTGGAGTGCTTTCGGCGATTCGTCTCTTTTCGTTGCCGGGCCTACGGAGCAACTGTGGAAGCCGCTTTGGAAAACAGATTGGTAAAACATGGCAATGGATCAATCCATGAAAATCCAGCTTCTGTAGATGTTCTTTTCGAGTTGCTAGAAGGTGATGGCTAAAGGGTACATGGAACGTTCGGGTCGATCTAAGCACAGGTGCAGCACAGCTGTGCGGGCCTCTCTCATGATGCGCCGCTTATGGCCGATCGTTTTGATCTCAGGTCAACGTAGAGCACTGTTGCAGCTTGCAATTCATGTGGGATGCACAAGCATAAGCCATCCCAGCCATCCCCAATTTCACCACAAGTTGCTACAGCCATTCAAACCATCCCCAGTTGGTGCTCTCTGCCCTCTGGTGCTGGCAGCTGTTTTTGCACCAATTGTTTTTTCTATGTTTTGCGACTCTCTTCAACACGACTGACTCAGTTGACATCTGAGAAAGCCACCATCTTGGGCACATGCCTAGATCGCGGCTATCACAAGACTTCAGCAGATTACGGATTGAAAACCATCACAGGCATGTGCTGTTACGTGTAAGCTGTGCATTGTTTTTTGGTCACTTTGGAACAGGCTGCTGTCTCTAAACCCCATCAGTTGAGCTGCCGATATCGCTGGATCCGCGCGATTTCTGGCATCCGCTGAAACTTTTTCTTCAGAGCTTCTCGATAAGCCTGTTGCAGGGGCTGTGGGGGCTGTGGGGGCTGTGGTGAAGCCAAAAATAACACGAAGTGATGAAAGAAACAGGTCAGAAGCGCTGCTGCCCTGGTCTCCCGCGGCGTTGCCACACCCAGCTTTTGGTCAGCTTTCGCCTCACGGTGATGTCACGGCGATACATCGCAGAAGTAAAGATACGACTCGCCACATTGCCGATTCTCAGAGGGATCCAGAGCATCAAAGCACTTTGAGGCACCTTCCAAACACGAATGTTTGTGTCTTCCGAGCCAGAGAGAACAAATCTTCCATCCGGTGTGTAGTGGCAGCATAGCACTCGCCTTGATGCGCGGCTGCAGCTGGTTCTGATGACAGCCCGGAGTCGTGCCCCCCGTTTGCTGCCACGTTACTGCATACGCTTGCCATGGTACACCTGCACGATATGCGCAGTGCAAGGATGCAACAGAGTACTCTGGAAATGCATTACCGACTAAAACAAGTTGGTTTTAATAAGTTTAAAGTAACTTCATTGTTTTTATGTTTCTTAATGACCATATGAATTGGGAGTCCATCACCCATACTTGGGAAGGAAACAACTACTCTAGTGGCGAATGTGACATTTTTCTTCATGAGGGCGCCTCTTTTGAGCGCTGATGGCCAACATCCCACAATCGGATTGTGTTGTCATAGCTGGCAGACACGAACTCTTGACCTTGAGATGTTGCCAAAAGTCATGAAAAGCGCCTAAAGTGCACCCCCGGAAGCATTTCCATGAAAGAATGTCTCTTGGATCCAAAGATAGAACAAAATTCCTCGCCAAGGTTCCATTTGGTGCATAGTCCACATCCAGAACCGCCATGACGTGATCCCAATGTCTGTAGGTGGCAGCCGACAATTTTCGCATGTCAAAGGTATACAAGCCTCGGACAGGCAGCGATGGCAATTCTTCAGCTTGGCAGTTGCTGACAAGTCGCTGCAGTCCTCATTGGCCACGGTGAAATTCCTCAGGTCGCTGGGGATGACCATCATCATCCCAATCATCCCATTTTGATGTTTGAAACTAACATCAATAACATCATCATCTAACATCATCAATAACATCCATAAAACATCCATAACCAATTTGTTGTTAATCCACCGAAATCGCCCAGTTTCATTGGCCGCATGGGATTCCAGCAGATTCCATTTGACCGCAGCTTCAGGATGACCTCACGGGGAAAAACTTTCCGGTCGTTTTTTGTCGAAGCACATGACCGGCCCGGATGCATAGGACGGTATTACATGGTATTACTATATAGAAATGTATATTGTATTACGGTATTACCAAGAAAATAGAAATATTTTGGATATGATATGTTTTGTATATAGGATGATATAATATATATATATATTGGTTGGGTTTAGAAGGGCTGTGATCTTTTCAGTACAGGAGTATACAAACAATGAACTCACAAAAACAAAAAATAAGAAAAAACAAAATAAAACCAAATAAAAAGAAAAAATGAAGCTTTAAAAAAAAACAAAACAGAAACATTTTTTGAAAAATGTTTGATATTTTGTGCTTTTCTGTCAATTTTTGTTGAATTAAGTTTCGCTGCAGTTGGAATCTTTGCTTATATCATCCTGTCCCAACACAGCTGCAAAGGCAAAGGCTGACATTTTTTTTCCTCAGCAGAGCCATGCGCAAAGAGTCCTTGCTCTGGCTGCTACATGATTTGAAAAAAGAACTACCGGCTGCTTTGAAGACCTTGCCGCTCATCATCAAACTGCCCGCTTTGAAAGCGTCTCTACTTGCCTTTTCTAGCTCTCTTGTAGATTCGCTCATCCAGAGCACTCATCGCGATCTCGGCCTGAGGCTTGCTTTCCACGGGAGCAGTTGAATCCAAAGCTTCCATCGCCCCAAAGGCAAGGGCCATCTCCTGCACAATGTATGGGCACAAAAACAGCCACCACCTAATTGCCATGAACCCACTTAAATACACGAACGAGGGACGCCAAACTCACGGCTCACAAAATCTAAGTCTTAAAAAGCAAGGAGGCGAGAAAACAAAGGAGGAAGAGAAGGAATATCAAGACCGCATTGCCCACGCTATCAACAGTCAACAGTCAACAAACATTCCAACACGAGTCCTCGGTCTGTGACAAAGCCAACTGAACTGCTTGCCCGGATAGAGTCCGATCTTTCCAATTTAAAGCAGCCAGCGCACATTGTACCATAGCAAGGACTACTGGCAATGCCATGGCGTTGCCTGCCAGGTCCATCATGAGCGCTTCAGAAGGATGCCATTGCTGCGCCAAAGGCATGGTCTCCATGCGCGCTGCCAAAATTTGCAAGAAAGGTTGGACTGGAAAGCCTTGCATGAGCAAAGCCTCTCGCCCAAGGACTAGGCGATTCTGTGCCTCACACCAAAGAACCATCCTTGGAAGCACTGTGCTCATGACATGCTTGCTGGAATCTTGTCTCCAGGTGTTCGAATTTCCTCGCACGATTGACTGAGACAAATCTCGGAACACAATGTACGGGGTGCATTGCTGCAGCAAAGACAAAGCGTCTTGCTCACGGTCACCCAAAGTCTGGTACCACTGATTGGCGGCCAATTTTGCTGGGACAGCTTGCCCCCAACGCACCCGGTGATTTTGGGCAAACTGCATGTGCTGCTCGACCCAACTCTGAGGGGGAGCGGGTGCTCCTTGTTTCTTCTCAGCGTCCTTCTCCCTTTGTTTCGCCCGCTTGTCTAAGCGCAACCCGAGTTCCAGTTGAACTGGTTCCGAACTTTCCTGGAAAAGGATCTGGGTCACACAAGGTCCGCCTCGAAGGCAACCAAGCAGCAAAGCCCGGAAGGTGGCAAAAGCAGCTGTCAAAGGCCTGGTAGTAAAGTCCAGAAGCGGGTTCACGGCTGTTCGGACTAGAAGAACATAAATTCTCCTCCGGCGGGCGCTACATCCAAACTCGGCTGCATCTGTCATGCAGACCTGACTCTCATACCCCCGGGCGGAAGTCTCGGCCAAAAAGATGTCCATGTTGTTCATGTCCGTGCCCTTGCTGTCGTCCATGGCGTCTACATTCTCGAAGAGCACTAAGGGTGGGCATTTGCTCTGCAAATAGGACAGCATTCCTTGGAATGTCTGTGCGGAGCCTCCCCGACTGACCTGCTGAGACAGCACTGCGGAATCCTTGTGCTGGCAGGGGTTTGCTCGGCTCATATCTTTGCAAGATGTCCCTAAAACCAGGAGGTCTACTTGTGGCACCGGACACTTCTGCCCATGCGCGGCGCAATCCGCCACATCGCCTCCCAATTCACAAATGTCCACGAACAAACATGGACTGGCAGCAGCATGGCTAGCAGGGGCTTCAAACTCGCAGCCGTGCTCGTCCTTGGTCACCAGTTTCTTTTTTGTGTCCCAGACAGAGTCCTTATCATCTGCATTGCGGAGCCTGTGCTTGTTTGGGTTTGCATTGTGCTTCTGGATACATTCGTCCAGACTGGCCAGGAAAACGGCATGGTCAACTCTCTTCTCTGCGATCATCTTCACATATTTGGCTATGTTTCCGTACTTGTGGGAAAAGCCTAAGAGCTTCCAGACATTCCGGCACAAACTACACAACTTGGACTGGGGAACCCGGTACGTGACACCAGAGGCCTTGTCAAAGACTTTCCTGTAGGAACTCCATGGCCTACGGCTGCCATGCTTGTCATGCAGGTGGCTGCTTGTCAGGGGGCTTTCTGAGACACTGGTCTTCTGGCACAAAGCGCAGGTACAAGGCTTGCTCAGATCAAAACTGATCTGCTCTGCTACCGGTCCAGATGCCTCTGAACCCTTGTCATCAAAACCGCCTTCAGACAGACCTCCAAAGTCTGACCCTGGAAGACTGGCCATTCGGCACGGACCTGCCAACCCTTTGGGTTGCAAAAGCAAAAGGAAAACAACTACAACTCACACAGCTTGAGCCTAAGCAGGAAGGACGACCTCTGGCAGACAAGCCTAAGGAGTCGAGACAGCCAGGTGGCAACTCAGGAGCTTCAGGCTTCCCCTGCACAGAACCAAGTTCGAACTGCTAACTTCAAGCAGCAGCTGACAACTGCAAGGTTTTGCTGCACGAGAGTGCCTGTCGCGCACTGTTCAGGTGAAACTTGTCTGCTCTGTCTCTAGTCAGCTCTGGCAATGGGCTAAAACCAATCCAATCACCTCGGAGCAGGCTGGAACAGAATTGTAAATCTACATTTTTTTTGGCGAAAGCTATTTTCATCTTTTTTGATATATTTTTATTTTTTTTGAATTTTCAAACTTTTTTGAAAAACCGGAATCTCGCACTTAACCACAAGTTAAGTGTATGAAAACAGGAGATAAGTGAATGAAAACGGAAGATAAGTGTATGATTTTCAAAAATGAAAAATTCTTTGCAATCGTTTTGAAAATTTAAGTTGTTTTTAGAAAAACAATAAAATATCAAAATATCTGATACAGTAATGATACTACTTTGGGTTGCCTTTGGCAAAACCTCCCCGCAAACCAAAATCCAAACCAACATGATCACCACTACTTGTTTGATTGCTGCAAAAGGATAAGAAGAAGACGCTGTGTCTGACTGTCGAAGAGGTCAAGGATTGGAAAGAAACCTGGGTGATATGAATGTAGATCTCAATGGTCCATCGTACTTGAACATACTGCCACCGCTCGCTACCAAAGATCTATCGCGAATATATTTCGAAAGCCAGGTCACAACCACAAGCAAAACTTAAACAACGTCAGAAACTGTAAAGCGGAAAGTCACTTCAAAGGACTCAAAGACTTGAGGAAGTATATTGTCGAATTTTCTCGTCCATCTCTTCTTCTGAGGGGCCTTCGGCAAAAGCTTGTAAGCCAGGTCCTCCCATCCCATGGCCACATGATCTGACCGAGCGTTCTGGACAGAAAGCTCTGCATCATTGAGCCCGGCTAGAAGCCACCGTTTCAATCGTAATATGCAAGCGCTGTGGCTCAACCGGCCCATGCTCAAAGCTTTCTTGCACCTCGAGCCACTTCCATCTCCTCTGTTGTGGTGCAAGCCGCAAATGGCTCCCCACCCGGTTTGTCCTCCTTGCGGCACAATGGGCGACAGCAAGAAGGGTCCCCAACGAACCCCTCGCTTTTGTACCACTCTCTTTGACTTCGCGGACTGGACAGCCCGGCCAGAGGCCGCGTCAACAGCAATGCCTGCAGACGACTCCGTGGAGCTTCCCTTGAAACCAAGCTCGGAACTTGGCAAGCCTCGACCAACGGCCGAAACGTCAGCGGCAGAGTCTGAGCCGCAAATGTCAAGTTTCTCTGCGCCCAGATTCAAATCAAGGGGCATCCATGGGTCCTGGTCCTCTTCACCGGCACTGCCAGCCCATTCACTGTCTTCAGACCAGCTCTCCTCAGACAAACGGGAAGGCGAAAGTTCTCCTTGCTCATCGCAAGGCATGGCAGTTTGTCGCGCTTTCTTTGTGCTGGGCTGAGGGCCCCGGGGCCGCCTTTGTCTTTTTTGACCACTTTTGAGTCGTTCCATCAAGCGGAAAGCCCGCATGGCCAAGTCGTTTTCCTTCTGTTGGCGGGCTTCCTCTTGCAAGTGCTCTGCGTCATAAGAAATTTTGCGGGCAATGCGAAACTCTGACGGATCATCATCAATGCCTGCAAGCTCCAAGCGGTGGATGACCCAATCACCCGCCTCGAGGGCAAGCTGAGCACAAATGGCCAAATCATTGTCGTGCAGAGGCGCTGCATCCAAGCGATCTGCATAATATTGCACACGCAAACTGAAAGGAGGCTCCTCTATCAAACCAACATTGGGGCCCAAGCGCAGGAACAACATGTCCATTGGAGAGTCCATGGTCCGGAAGGCAAGCAGCACGGACACAGTCTTTGCCAGACTTGCAGATTCCCACATGATGACCAAAGGGTCGGCCGCAGGCCTATTGCGAGGAGGATCATGTTTTTTCACCAGAACGCACAAGTCTGCATGCAACTTGCTGTGGAAGGCCAGCTGTTCACGAGAAAGATGTCCAGTGCAACCTCCAGGTGGGCAAGCGGTGAACAAGTTCTTCGCTTCTGTCAAGGGCACAGGGTCCGAGACCTCCTCTGCATCCCCGTGCTCCTGGACGTTTGATGTGAAAAAACAAACAATTATAATAGCAAGGAGTAAAGCCATAGGTCCAATGCCCATGTAAACACAAGACCGAGGTGGCAGTTGCCGCTTCGTGCTGAAGGCTCAATGAAAACGTAGACTCATCAAACATGAGGCTCCGAATCCAAAAATCAAGGCTACCCTGGGACCCAGTTTGCTGAACTAAAGCCATCCCATGATTTTGCCCTTCCAAGATGGCTGAGGCAGTGACAAACCGACACCTTCCAGCATGCTTTGGCCCACCTCCTTCAATGCTGCTGGCGATTTGTCTGGAAGTTGCTGACTCTGAGCTGAATCCAGCACGCAAAACAGCGGGCGCGGTCCACCGGTTCCATTTACCTTTGCCTTTCTCTGTTTTTCGCTCAAAGTCATTTGCTGAAGCTGGAAACGCATGGTCGGCCCCTCTAGCACGGCCACTGGCATTGTATTCATTTGCCTGTTGGTCCACCAAGCTTTGTTTTTTCTTCAACCTTTACTTTCTGGTTCGCTTCTGTTTGGCGTGTCTTAGCAAACCCGGTCGAAGACCTGCCCCAAACCTCTGCCGCACAGTAGCTCTATTACTTGGCCTCGGCTCTGAACATGTCTCTTCGTTGGGATGTGTATCTTCGATGATATTTAAAACATCATCCAGACTCGACTCCGCCATTGCCCATGCTGACAACACAAAAGATTAAGCCAAACAGCTGCCGGCAACTCTTGGGCACAACCAAGCACTGGTCATGTCAGCATCAACTGGCGCTGTGCGCAATCAAGTTGGTATTAGTTTTGTTTTGCCCTGCCCTGGTGGATACATCTTTCTCCTTGTATGTGTCCTGAATATGTCCGCACTTGTGCCATGATTCTGTACTTCCAAGCTATGGCCATTTTTGATCTGGTACTCCCAACTAGCTACAGATGACCCAAAGATCCAGCAAACATATGTATGTTCACCAATGCATTTCTTGTATGAACAAAAATATCTTGGAAAAATCCAAGATATTTTATTTAAAAAAAAAAAAAACATTATATTATTAAATGTATTTTATTGATATTGTTTTAGATTTATTGTTGTGTATTGTTTTATATTGTTTTATTGTTTTTTGTTTTTTTTGTTTTTTGATTTTTTTCATTTGTGGTGGTTTACAGGGGTGTGCCTGTGAGGGCTCCCACAGGCCTTCTTAGATTCAATCAATATATATAGGATCTACAATATCGGAATCGCTACGAGCGCAACCAGTACCATCCATGACTGACAGGCAATTTGACGTACCAGCCTTTCGGATAGGAGCATTTCCGCGCAAATCCTCAAAAAGCAGGGCTACCACTCCAATGATGCGCCAGAGGGCTACCACTCATAGCTGAGGCTGAAACATATAGACCAACTGATCTGTCAACTGCAGTGGATGCCAGCAGTGCTGTCTCTGCAGGATTGAAGCGGGACTTAGCCAGTGCTGTCAGCAGTGCTCAAGTCATCTCAAGTCTAAAGTGATGGAAAACGGCCATGTTCCCCCTCAGAGCCTCAGCCCGGAACAGTGATCACGCGCTCACAGCCCCATTCAAAGGAGCTTAGAGGTGCTGATCGGTTGTAATCCCACACATCCACCTGAGATCCGCGTAGATGGCGTAGATCTGCTGAGAGCTGAAGAATCATGGCTCCCAATGGCTCCCACTGCCACCAAGTTGCGGTGTCACCAACTGTCACAAACATCGGCTTGTGCCAATGGTGATCAATTGCCTGTAGTGATTCCAGAGCAAAGGGAGTCAGCATGGGCAAAATCCAAGGCGCCAACTCCAGGAATGTAGGCCATATGATAGGACGCCTGATCAAGTTTTGGGCAGACTAGTCACATTATATCCTTGAGCATCCGAACATATCCTAACAATATCATTTCATATTGATTTGCAGTGATGTGTTTGGTCTCCCTCCAGTACCCTGCCTGTGGCTCTTCAGAGATCTGACAAGCTTTTGGTTGAATGCGCCACATTTTGGCAGCCTGCAAGTGTCCACACAGTGAGGATGTAGCTCCAAACTCGAGAACCGATGGACCCACAGAATTGGTCAAGAATTGATCCGTCTAAAAACCAGTCAATTTGGAGGGTGCATTTTTTTTCCGAGCCATACAATCACATACAGTGCATCAACGGAGAGCCTTGTCGTCGCCACAGGAGAAAGCTCTTGTGCCATCAGGGCTGACGGTCACTCCACGTACAAAGCCCTGCGCGAATCAGAATCCCTATTGGTGTCCTGCGGGATAGGCCCTCGGCATACTGCCATTAAGGAAACCTTCCTCCGGAATGCGTAACTTCTCAGCGTCAAGCTTGGCCTCATGGGCTTTCTCCACTCCACTTCCATAGCAAAGATGCTGCCTGGGGTCACATCGCTTCAAACACAAATCATCAAAGATATCAGCCAGTTGAGATGTTCCATGGCATTCACATGGCATTCACCACATTAATTTGGCATCTGACATGTTCCATAGTCGCAACTCACCGTTGCAACTTCCTGACCTCGTGGCGTAGAGCTGAAGAAACTGAGGGCTCTAAACGGATTTCGTCTGAGCTGTGGACAACAAAGGTGCAGCTGTTGTTCTCGCAATGGCCATACACTTGATGGAGTCAGTGTGACCCTCCAGTGCCTGAACTGGAAATTCAATTGAAGCTATTCTCGTCATCAACAAAAATCACGTACCTTGACCAGAGGCTTTGCAAAGATTTTCTCCATCTTCACGGCCTAGCTCAAGCTGGCCCGGGCTGGAAGGCTCTTTATGATCAGCAGGGTTCTGATCGGATGACCCACAAGCACATTTATGAAGCTGAGCTTCGAGAGGAAAAGTTGCCAGTCAATTCCCAGTCGTTCAAGGAAAGCTTCGACGGAAAAGAATTACAAAAAACCTGTGTTTCAAAGGTCCAAACCTTGGCTTCCTTTCAATTCTCGCTTAAACCAACCCAATGATCAACTCGCATGTCTGAGTTTTGTCCCTAACCAAGCCACCTTGAGGGCACGCTGATACTCTCGGGCACGTTCAAAGGGATGCAAGTCAGGATCTGCATTTCGGAATTGTCTTGTGATGTCACCTGAAGTGGCTCCCAGGTAGTCCTGCACCCGTGCAAGATCAGGATTGAACCAATAAATCAAGCGGATTTGATTCAGCAACCGAAGAGTTAAAGTGTCATTTGTAGCCCAACATACTGTAATGGGAAAATCCCTTCGTTTTATAGGAAATTCATCTATGAAAGTATATATTTCCATGGGAAATTCTCGCTGGATTGCATGACCACAGGGTACATCCGTCCTGTTCACTGCGCTGTAGAACCTGCATGTCATTTTAAAAGGCATGGCATCCCGTAAATCTGCCAAGATCATAACTGGACATCAGCAGGTTGCACCTTGATCTTCATGCCGAAAATGGTACGGTTATGGCACCTTTGGCTTCCAGCAAAGCATCACTCTGTAGCCTGCTATCCTCCAACAATCTGAGTCACATGCTGAATGGCAACCCACGGTCATTGGGGCAGAAGTAAGCTGGGACAATGTCTGTGGAACTTTAGTGTTTACGCTGTTTACGCTTTTTTCCCGCAACAAGCTGACAATGCAAACCGTGATTTGCCCTGAGGCCCAGGGGCTCTGGGGTTGGCTTAATGCTATAGCTCAACCCTTTTGCATTCTGGGATGTTGGCTGGATCTCAACTTGCCTAACAAAAGATGTTGAAGCTTGGTGTGTTTGCTCGATGAGCCACATTTCGCTGTTTCATGAGAATTTTGGTGACGCTTGATAAAGTCAGGCTGAGGAGCAGTGAAGTTAGACAAGCGTTTCAAGAAGCAATGGGCGATTGAATCAGATTCACAACTGATCTCAAGATGAAACACAAGTCATGGCAGCTATGGGACAAACCCATTGCCTCAGCTCTGTAAGGTGTTCAATAAGGTGTTCCTTTCGCAAGCCATAGGCATCCAACAGCTTGACCGTGTGCTTCACGGCCTGCAAAGGAAAATCCCCCAGGCACCCTTTCGGCATCAGAACATCTGCAGCCAGCCTCTGCTGGTGCATCATGCTTCGGGAAAAGCAGCGGCCGGATGAGCTTCTGCACAGCTGGATGTCATGAGGTGCCCATGGGATGGTTGAAAAAATGGTAAACCCAACAACAAACCATCCACAAAATCATACAAGGGTCCTACAAACCATCCCCAAATGGTAGGTTCATTATTGGGTTTCCCACATTACAAATGACCTTCTTCGGAGTTCTTCAGCCGTCCTCATACAGTAGATCTGCATACGGGGAAGTCGTCAGGGATGAGCGACTGAGCAGAGGCATTGCTGGAACTTGGAAACATCGTTACAATGTCAGAAAATACCAACCAAACAAACACAAAATCCCGCAAGGTGAAAGAATCAGTGAAATTTCCAAGCTTGATCCAGCCGCGCCCCGAGCCTTGCTGTCGAAGACAATCTCAAATGTGTCTGCAGTTCTGTTGCAAGCCGCCGCATCCTGCACAAATGTCATCAAAGCTGAGTCTTTTGTCATAGCTCCAGGATCCTCCAGGTAGCTTTTTTGTCATACGCGACATGTAAAAATTGGGGCTTGACCCACAAATCAATGGGAATTTCAGGATCCTAACATGGAGGTACTGTACCATATAAGGTCATATTTTGTGGGGATATTCCCTTACATAGGCCTTATATAGGCCTTATATATGGTAGGTACCTCCAATTTAGGATCCTGGAATGGCCATTGAACAAATGACTTGTCATCTTTTTCATCTTGGGTCCAATGATTTTGACCCATCCGGGCTGTGGGCAGATCGCAACACGCCACACGCTTTTTGCCACGGATCGAAGTTCGGCTCAGAAGGACCCGTACACAGCTTGCGACTGAGAACCTGTCGTACCCAGACTATCGACTCAAATTTGGGTACCAATATGTACCAATCAATTCTGGTGGGTAGATCATTTTGAGCCATGCAAAAGTTGTAAGGCATCTGATTCCGAAGCCTGCCTTGCGTCATCACAGTCGCATCCAAGGCTGCCTTTTCTTGCCTCAGCTTCACATTTCCGTTGAAAAGAGCCCACGTAAGTACAATGCGAAATGCATCCTCCCAAAGGCTTCAAGTCAACAATCATCGTCAAGGGATGGGACAAAGTAAAGCAAACATTACGAGAAGCAAATGAAGTAAAATAGCTTTGTCTGAGAAAAAAGGGTATCCCTAACCCCACTGGTTAACCATCATTTTCCATTCCAAGATCGATTTTGGGAAGATGTTCATCCATTTTCTGACACCCAACTTTATAGACTCGATGACATCCAATGGATGAGTCGCCCTTTTAGGTGTCAGATCCGCCAGGTCACAAATACGCACTTTGCATCAAAGCAATGCTTCGGCGTTTGGCCGCTGCCTCAGAATCAGGCTGCCATGCTACAGCAATAGCAGCAGCTAGGGTTGAATACGGATGACAGCGGATGAATGCGGTAGAAAATCCCATGACTAGGGATTCCTCAAAAAGGACATCTGAGAAAAATCAGATAAGTACCCCCTTGCACTGTTGCATTCTCATGTTTTTGCGAGCAAGATGCATCATTGGAGACACTCCATGCCGCAAACAGGAATCCCGCAATCATAGCAAGGAAAACCTTGCAGCAGAACTGCTGTTTACTCTCCCTGCAGTGAACAACGATGCAGTGAAACCATTGGCACCACTGAGGACTCCGCCGTGCAGGCGACAAATACCTGCAAATCTTCCAAGATTACACCATCGATCGATTTTTTCACAACACGAAGATTGCCATCAATGAAACGCACCGTTGGAACTCCTGCCTCTCTTGGAAGGTCAGGTGCTGTTCGGAAACCAGCAGTCTCCACAGCACCAGAGCCCGTTCGAATGATGTCAATGAAATACCAGCCTCAGCTGAGAGGCTCCTTGGCAACAGAATTCTCCCTGTTTCATTCTGGGCAACGCCTTTTCTAGGTTAGGATACACTCATCCAAACCGGAAAACTGCGCCTTCCCCTCCACTGTTCTCCACCACTCACCCTTCCAAGCAGCTGCCAAGCGCGAAGAAGGTCAGGACTTTCACTAAGCCGCTCCAGCTTCGAAGGTCTTTGCTGAGATTCACCGGGGAAGATCCGGTGATGAGAACCTCTGTGATCCAAAAGACCGTCAAGCTGCCCAGCAAAGCCAGCTTTAACCAACCAGACAACACGAGGCCTAGGTAGAAACGGTCTGCACCCACAACTCCCAGGAAGGTCGCCAGAAAGTAGGCCACCACTTGGGACTTTCGACGCGTTCGACATTCCGGATCAGCCCAGTCCGCATCACATTTGCAGAATGGGGTTGGATTCACATCAGATGTCTTCTCCCATGCATGGCAACCACCATGTCCACTACACTGAAGGGTTGGCGACAAGCCTGGCAGCGAACAGGAGTTCAACACAGCCTCTTTGGAAGAGGCACCCGGAGGGACGAACTGGAACCGCACCAGATAGTCATCCGCCTGCCTCCAGTTCCCCAGTGAATGGACCATGGCTCCATCACAGCCTTGCAGCATCAGTGAGAGGCCCACGAAAGCGGCGGCCAGAAAGAAATGGCGCAACCGGCGAGTCGCAAATCCAAAGCCAAAGAAGTCGCCTCCAAAGGCCAGGAAGGAGGTGATCAGGACCAGCAAACTAGGGGAACTGGAACGGTATGCGCTTCCAGTGCAAAAGGTGGATGGTCCGTCATGGGGCTCGTATCCTGAAGTTGCCAAGACGGTCGTCTTGGACATATGCTTTTGGTGGTCGAAAACACATTGCACGGACTCATCACAGCACTCCACAGAGCACGCCTTGATGTAGTTCTGGCAGCTGCTCTTGCATGGTCGGATGTACTCCATCAAACGGCCTCGACCACACCCTGCCTCTGCTCTTGGGAAGTATGTGTAGCACACCATCTTCCAGATGGTCTTGATGCACTCATCATCTGAGTCATGTGGATTTGGGTATTCCCATGCATCCTTACCAAGGCCATTCAAGTGTGTGAAATATGCTGTCGTGGCAGCACGGTCTTGCTTTCGCACAAGCGCTTGAACGCTTTTCTCATCTTGGTTTTGAGGCTCAGGTACAGCTATATCCTGGTTGGCACTTGAGACACCCTTGCAAAATCTTTACTCATTGGGGATTGTCATCCCGAAGTATCCCAAAGATGCATCTGAAGTTAAGAAACATGGGCCGATCTGAAACTGGGATACTCCTAAATCCAGTAGTGCATCATAGTGTTCTCCCTAAAATGGAAAATTGGGGATGTATATCTCCCACTTTCGGACAGATCCATATACATTCCCATATCGTTGATTTATATATCCCTGCTTCTGTCCCATTATGTATGCATTCTGGTTTGTTTAGTCTTTATCCATTCAAATGAGAAAATGTGGGTTAAGGCCTTAGTAACCACAGATTTTCGTCATGATTCAGTATTCACAACTATGCATTATCCATATTTTGATTATTTTTTGGGGTTCCCAATGACTTGACCCACAACAGCCATGTCTCATAATTCACAGCACCCTTGCAGAACTCGATGGACAGTGCTGTATCCTCCATACTGGTGCAGTACCATTTCGTGGAGTTCGCTAGCCGATGTAGGTCCTCTAAGCCGGGAAAGACTGGATTGATACCTGAAGCGATCCAAGTTGTCAAGGGATCCTGAAAAATCTGAAACAGAGGCCACAAATCCACCTGAAACCCATAGAAATGCTCTACGTCACTACATCAAAATTGCCAAAGATTTGCTGAGGCACAGTTATTCTGGACACACACGGGGTTGTTGGTGAAGATCTCTGCAGCTGTGCCCATGCCCAGTCCCATCACAGCCAGGCGCTTGGCCATGGCGCCGCAATGGCGCCGCGGCGATGGCGCCTGGCACTTCAATCAGAACGGGTTGGCCCTGGAGCCAGGTGAACCCTTGAACCACAGGTTCTGCGCCGTCCACAGATCAAGTTCAGTGGGATCACATTCGCAAGCTGGAATGTACTGTCTCAATGAGAAAAACACGCAAAAGCTAGCCTGCTAGCGTAAATCAGCAGAGGTTTCTTTTCGTAAATCAGGAGAGGTTTCTTGGAAACCCATGGCTTCAGATGTCATGGCACAGCACTTCACACGCAACAGATGATCTCCTGGTTTGCGTGGAGTATTTGCCAAGGAACGCTGGAAAGCTGGGAAACCCCACAAACCTCAACGCAACGGTAACAGCCATAGCTGTCCAGCTCGTCGTGACGAGCTAAGCACCACACCCATTGGTGAGGTAGGCGGGATAAACTGCCGAAAAGAGACCCAGGTCAGGAAGCAGGCTCCACTCCTTCCAGGTTTTGTCGTTGCAGCCGATGATTGGAGCTCAGCTGAGCTGCAGCAAGTCCTGATTGTCTCGTATTCGACCACCAATCATGTCACCAACCGCCATCAAATCTGCCGAGTTTGCACACCTAAGATTTGCGGCACAAATGAATGTGTGTTTTGAGCCTCGCCCTGTTACACTAGCTACCGAGAGGCACCCTAGTCACATAAGATTCACTTAGTTGACAGATCCAAAAAAGAATATCGGATCAAGTTTCAAACGATTGTGCAAGCTGTGCTGTAAACGACATTTACTCCGCTCCCCATAAAACTGCAACCTATTCTCACAATTTCACCCGGATCCTGGAGGACAAATTGAGGCTAAGACCTGTTGAGGAGAGGGAGATCCACAGGCCTTGGTACACCGGTAGCATATGTCACCACAACCAGTTCCTGGAATGCTTAGCCCTTGACTTCTTGGATACTGCATTCAAATAGTTCTCGTGGACCATTAGACCCATGATGGAGTGGTCCACGAAAAACTGGCCGGGCAAAAATCGTGCAAAAATCGCCAGAGAAAATGTGTCTCAATTTTTAATGCTGGTCGCACCATTTCAAGGCGATCTCGATAAGAAAGCCCTTGACTCTGGGAAGTATTGAGTAGCTTCTTGCCTCGGAAAAAGATTAAGCAGAAGGCGTGAGCAGGGAAGAATGGTTGAGATCAATTGAGATCTGACAAAATTTGCCTGCAATTTAAGTGGCAAGCAAGTTGACTTAGTGCAAACAAGTGGCACGCGTCAAAGGTGCTCAACATGATTTCCTGCAGAACTTCAACACCCACTGAAAGACTCAAAAGGGCTTGAGCTGGTTCTACAGCAGCAATACCATTGGAAGGCAAGGCCTGATCTTTGTTCATCTGTCGCAGTTTTTCTTTCATGTCCTGCACACTTTCCCCAGATGCAAATTGGAACGCCCCAATGAAGAACAGCAGCTGCTGACATTTTTGCAGTGTCGGTCCATGTAGTTTACGCCCTGCGTCATGCAGGTCTCGGACTTTGTAAGCATCTGCAATTGGTTCAGCACCTTGCAACAGTCACGCGACTGCAGCGACTCCATGCTGCTGACTCAGTGCAGTCTCTTAAGAACAAGTGGCGATGGTGTGTGCATTTTGATTGAAAGATTCGTGAAAGCAAACAGCATCTAACGACAGGCTCCATTTGAACTTGTCTTCTTTTTCCCCCGAAGAGCTATGTAGTTCGGCGAGTGCCTTTAGCAGTCCGAAAAAAAAGAGAAAACTCTTCGAATCTGCAAACCTCACGGGCCTCCAGCAAGCACAGAAAGTGCTTTTCCAAAAACCATCACTCCAAAAGATGCTTTTCCAACACTGAGGTTCCAAGGTTTGCCAGGTTCAGACACAAACATTTTATTCTCACGTGTAACTCCAGCCTTCGCCTGAGCCACTGAATTAGATGGGATACTACTGGTGTTCTTCCGATTGGGAGATCGCCATTCCCACAGGCAACTCTTATGAGAAACTCACAGCCGGTTTGGGACACAGCTGCGAGATTGCAGGTCTTCCACAAAAACGAATTCACAACGCAAGCAGCAAAGGTTGCATCTCCAAATCCATGGAACATCTAAACTGCTCTGAATCATTTCTTGGCAAATCAAATGCTATTGGGCAAAACGGATCAAAATTGTGCTATATGATATATGCATATATATATATATGCCTTCAAATGGATCGTTAATTGCCTGGTGGCTCTTGATTTTTGACGAATTTGCTGCTCCAAGTCCTTCCCGCCTTGGGCGGCAGCGGTTCCTCGAATTCGGCTAAGCCGTTGAGCGTCGGGCACGGAGCCCAGTCCCTCCGTTCCACGCGGATTCAAAGCTTCGAATCGTTTGCAGCACATGGCTTCCTTGGTGGCAATGGCAAATGGCAGTGTGTCAAAACCCTGTACCCCTGGTGAACATCACAATAGCTGGTAAATGGATGTTCATCCCACTAAAAATGGTATTAATAGGTATTGATCCATACCCAAATGTTCTAAGGCTCACAAGCTGTGCATAGCTGCAATGAGTTGGTCACCGCCTGCGCAGCCCAGTCTCGCATTACCTCTTCCCTCGTGGCCGACGAGTCAAGAGCGCAGGAGGTGCTGCAGCTCCTGAGAATGTGGAGCAGTGGGCAAATTGCTTGCAGTTCTGGTGGAAAATTCACCGAAAATCAAAAATCTCAGTATATGCATGTATATGTGGGATCCACCCAATGTCGCCAATGTCATAAACTATCCATTTTGATCCATTTTGATCCATTTTGGGTACCTCCATTTTAGGAATGCCCCATTTCTATAGGTGCTACAAACCATCCCCAGTCATGGGAGGTCCTCGAGACGGCACCGCAGGAGGCAACGAAGTACTTCGTCGCCTTCGGCCGCTGGGTGGCGGTGCCGCACTGGCCTCGGAAGGGAACATTTTAACATTGGGATCTAACAAGAAATTTGATACCCCCTAAATTTGGATGATTTGGATGGTGAATACTAAAGATGAACGGAATCTGCGGCTAAAATTGGCCTTTGAATTTGACCACATCTATCGCTCCTTCCTGTTCCACAAAGAACCTTCAAGGATCTGGCAGGATGTCGCGGTGACGCAAACATGCCCTGGCATGACTTCAAGACAAGAGCAAACTGTTTGGTCTGCTGTTCGAGCCACCTGGACCTCAAAAAAATCTGACAGTCCATCGGAAAAATATGTGATAATATGTGATAATGTGATATAATTTATTATATAATGTGTATGTTAGAAACCACCAGAATTTTCCGGGTTTTGGATACTTCAGCCACCAGCCTTAACTTGTTGCTTCAAGGCGGAGTCCATTGCCTGCCTCATTGGACTGTCAGTAACTGTTGGTACCTGTTCACTGGAAAACCGCTAAACCGCTGCAGCCAAGTTGCACCACCCCTCCCAGCTCCATCGGTGTGAGCTCGCCATCCGTATCCTGAAATTCAAGCAGGAAAAGGCTGAGAACGGCCGAGAACCAAGTTGAACCAAGTTGAACCAAGTTGAACCAAGTAAGCAAAAGCTGCAAAAAAAAAACATCGTCGCCTGATCCCAAATACGTAGAAGTCGCTGCGCTTCTTTGGCTGAAAGCCCACCTGAGATGCGAACCATCTGCGGAAGTTTGAATTGAAAATTGCCAACAGCGCAGATCAGCAGATAGCCAAGCCTTGAAGGCATAGCTCTCTGGCTGATAGCTTTCCATTGCCGTCCATGTCGAGAGCGTCGAAAAGGATCTGCAGAGAAATCAAGGTTCAACCAGCACCAAGTTGAAGACTTTCACAGCGGCACTGCGGCACCTTCAAATCCGCATGATCCAAGTGGTCCAACAGAGCAACAGGCCGTCTTCCACTCTGGGATTCTGCTTCCACTGCAAAGCTTCCTCTGTACAGCCTGGCAAGTTGGCAAGTGGTGGCAAGTGGTGGCAAGTGGTGGCAAGTGGTGGCAAGTGGTGGCAAGTGGTGGCAAGTGGTGGCAAGTGGTGGCAAGTGGTGGCAAGTGGTCACACAGGATTCTCAACCACTCGAAAGGCAGCCACTTTCAGAAGTGCCTGCTCTGGCGCAACGAAGCTCTTTTTTCCTTCAGCAACTGCACAAGAACCTAGCCATGTTGGTGCAATCGTGGTTAACAACAATTCGACTTCGAGAAACACCGAAAATGCTATGTGTTCCAAGACTGTACCTCTGGTACCTCTGTATCTCCGTGTTTCAAATCACGGCCTGATGAGCGTGGAATACTCCGCACCATCGCAAACAGCTTTGGATGGCTGTTTCGCTTGCCTTGAAGTGACACCAACTGCCAATTCCCAGTGCCCGAGGATTCGAGGCTCCGACTCTGGGCCACAACAACGCGAGAAACTTGGAGAGCTGAAAATGACCTGGCCATGCACTGCAGAGTCTTGAACTTGGGGAATTTACAGAATTTCCCCCCCAATTTCGGGCAAAATACATAGGAAAAAATGAAAATGATCATAAACATTCATAAACCACTACGAAGCAATGGTTTTAGAGGTACCCCGTCTTTGGACAAAGCCATGCGACACTCATGTTGGAGAAAGGATGGAAAAAAAGCCAAAGCACACCTGGAGGTGAAGCACCTTTCACTTCAGGTGTTTCCATCAGCCTCAGGCTCGCTAAGCACTGCCATGGCCTGAAAATGTTGATGTATCTTGATGTTTGAACACGAATGTACCCAACTTCAGTTGATAGTTGACTTTCCAGAACTCTCCGGAGATCATGATTCCTTTCGCATACTGAATGCATTTCCCGCGTTCACATGCGAGGTTCTGCTGGAGTCGTTCCAGAATATCCTTCGCGAGCAGTGCCTGACTAACCTCGGGGTTTGTCTGTTGCAAAACATGTGGTGTTGGGCTGCCACATCAGCAAAGAGTAGTCATACGTAGCTCGCCTACAGACTTTTGGGTTTTCCACATCCTTGCAAAGCCCTGTGAGGCATTCGGGTCAAGTTAAAAAGCGTATGAAATCGTAGACAAGTCGACTAAGGGAGTTCATCTGTCTCAACTTGTCTCAACTTGTCTCAACTTGTCTCAACTGATTTTCCCTCATACTAGCAGCTTCATTGTCATATTTCGGCTTCAGCCGTGGGGCACTCATCACAATGCGGGACGCATAGAGTTCGTCCGTCTGCTCAACGCGGTCTGCAGCACCTTTGCCTTGGAGAGAAGCCGCGCTCAGCATCACGCGTCGTTACAGGCTACGGCCATGCGGCGGCACCCATCTTGGAGACCCAACTCTCTTCCACTGCAGCGTAGATCAAGGGAAATACCCGCGGACGCCCTCTGCCTCGAGGGAAATACCCGTGATCTTTCAAGGAGGAAAGCATTCGTTCAAAGAAAGCTCTCAGAAAAATGGAGACGTTCATTTCAGAATAGAAGCAAGACTCGGGTTGAGACTTTCCGGAGCTGGCTTATTTGGAAATCTGAGCTCCAAACAGATAAGCTGCGCTAAGTCTCTTCCATCAATAAGATGAGGATTGGCCTGGCAAACGCAGAGACATATTGATT
Source organism: Cladocopium goreaui (assembly GCA_947184155.2). Classification (NCBI taxonomy): domain Eukaryota; class Dinophyceae; order Suessiales; family Symbiodiniaceae; genus Cladocopium; species Cladocopium goreaui. The sequence goes on from CAMXCT020002057.1 coordinate 105,429, forward strand.
ATATAATTACAATATATTATAATTATCTAATTATCAGCATCATAAATCTTAATATAATAATCATTGTCTAATCATCTTTTCCCATTTGATGGAAAGTTGCCTCATGACACCTCTGGGACGCTTTTTTGAAAAGCTGGTCGGGCCTTCGTAGCGAGGGTCCGAAAAGAAATCCACGCAACCCAGGCATGAGCCTTTGCGCTGGATGCGAAGATGCCATAGCAATTCTGGGGGCAGCATAGCAATATCCAGCAACATCAACGTCTTAGAATTTCATGGCAGCCTTGGTCAAGCCATCGTGGTGAGCGCGTTGCCAGGGCTTATCATAGGTGTTCCTGCAGAAACATTGCCAAATGAAGCGCCATGGTAAAAGGTCAGCACCGATTGGCTGCACCTGCTCGAATCAGCATGGAAGGTTTGCCCATGACTTGGAGGGTCCATCCGTGGTCGGGATGGTTTGGAGCCTCCTTGGGTGTTCGAAGAAAACTGTGGAATCCTAGCTTCATCACCTAAGGAATCCTTAGGACCTGAGATGGAACTTTTGAGCATTGCATCTTGCTTGGTATGAAGATTCAGTGTCGACTGGGCTTGGCACCAGCGGCTTTTGCAGGCACCTTGCCAGAATTCAAATCTCACCTCTTCTCGCTTCATATCTTCATCAAATCTGAATCCACATCCGTCTAACTGTGACAATCCGCCTTTGAAGGCTTGGAAGTATGATGAAAGCGGATAGGCTCCTACAAAAGTACCAAAGTTCAGGCAACTCTCTTTCTCTATCTATCTATCGATCGATCGATTGATCAATCGATCTATCTATCTACCTATCTATCTATCTCTGTCTGTCTGTCTGTCTGTCTCTCTATCATTCTCTATCTATCGATCTATCTATCTATCAATCTATATCTCTCTCTCTCTCGCTTGGATCTCTTGAAAGCTGAATTGCCATTGTCTCCACCAGTCCCTCTCCTCATAGATATGTTTTTCATGTGCCGGGAAAGGCTCACACAGACGTAGCAGTCCCTGGCAGGCGGTTCCAAGTTACATGCCACTCATATCGAGATTAATGGGATCGGTGGACCGATTTAAGGACAATGACATTGAACACCCGTGATTTTCACCATCAAACTTAGACTCTTCAGGCGGGTCTCCTGCAACTTTTGCCTTCACTTTGGGGATGGAAGACGGTTGTGCATCCAAGCGACTTCACTACGATATGCATAGGTCACCATCTCCTCTATGGTCACATTGCCTGAACCTGGCTGAGGGTTCCTTTCTATTGTCTTATGACATCATATCGTATGGTGTCCAACCGCTTCGATATCTGCTCTACCATCATTTAGGTGCAACACTCGGTGCCGAGCTGTTTTTGTCAAAACGCTCAAACATTTCCTGGAACAGCTGAGAAAGTCAGCTGTCAAAGTGTTTTGTAGCAAATCTTCGGCCCAACACAGCCAGGTAAGGTTACTCTTCAGTTCGAGAATGCCTCAAAAAATGCCTCAAAGTATCTCAAAGTCATCAAAATCATCAAATATTTGTCAAATCTGATGAAATCGGTGATTCTGACGAAGAATTTCTCAAATTTCAGCACTCCTGGGCCAGCTGTTCCAGGCGACTTCTCTCGGGAAGACTGGCTTTCGGGAAGAAGTGCGACATACCTTGCGAGAAGAACACATCAGATGCATCAGATCCCTTTGCCTTTGGGAAACCTATGCTTTTTTTGGCAGGTGAAGATGGGGTTGCCGTCTTCTTCTGCAAAAATAACGACTGATCACAATATCATCCGTATGATGACCATTCAAATCCATTCGACAGCAGTGAACCAGTCACTGTAACCTCCATCAACCGACTGTAAATCCATATAAACCCACATTAGAATTGAAACATTTGAACAGTGTCCAAAACCCGCTGTCATTCCATTGTACTGGTGGTTAATATGGATTTCCGTGATTGATTATGAAAATCTCCAATACATTGGGTCGTATGACTCCCTGCAATCATTAGGGGGCTGGAACTCTGCTCTTTTAATCAGATTTATTACATAACTATAAGTAGCATGAAGCACCAGGGCATTTGGGATATGTGCTGAAAAATCTCTTTGGATTTATTCCTGTTTCTTCCTCGCAATCTTGCGTGAAGACCAAAAGCAAGCCAAGACGCCTCTAAATATGCTTCTCACCTGGTTGCAGCTTTCAAATTCAATGACTCATGTTGCCAAGACAGATTGAAGCCACGGAAAATGTCTTGACATCCTCTAGTTTGCTTGAAAGTCTAAAAGCTAAGAACTTGGTCGCGCACAGCAATCACAACTTCGGACAAATTCAGACTGCCATCACCGTCCATGTCGTAGATGCTGAAAAGAAAAGTCACCTGAGAATTTGAGGGGAGAACATTCGCTTGCCGCCAGTGGCCTTTGTTCAACGTTCCTGAACTGAACGCACCAAGGTCGGTACACGCGAGATGTAGTGCTGTCCGGACATGATAACCATTGGACCTGACTTAGCATCGACAGGTCCGACATGGTCCGACTTAGCAACTTCAGCTCTGCAGTCAGCCTGCCTATGACTGACCAAAAATCGAGCAGCCCACGTTCAATGTCTGGCCTGAGTTTGGAGCACGGGAAATCAGCGCATGATGTGACTCAGAACAACTGAGCTCTGTACCCAAGCAAGTAATCAAAGATCTCCTTAGATTCATATCTGAGTGTAGTATCACTGATCAGTTCAATCTGCTGCCCATCTGCCTCAAGTCACCAAGCCCCACTTCAGTCAAGAAGCCTTGCTTTGGCTAAAGTGGCTAATTCGTACAAGCTGGCCAAATTGCCTGCAGATTTTTTCTTGGAGCGGAGATAGAAAAAAAAGCAGCTGCTTGCTTGCCACGACGTTACTGCAGGCAGCTCGTGACAGTCACCCAGCGTGACTGAGACAAACAGCAATGAAAGTCCATGGGTATCCATGGGTTATTTGATAATCTCATATTTAGAGGAGGTCTCAAACTGCAAAAGTTATGGTGGTTATTTGAGTGTCCACATGGCGCGTTTGGAAACTCTCTCTCTTCCCCAAGAATTCTGGGAGACCTTCAGACTCGATTCTCGTGCCGCTCGGGTTCACCACAGGAGCAGGCCCCGTGCAAGAAACGATGTGACAGGAGCAGATGCGAAAAATCAGAAGATATCAGAAGCGTCTCTAGTGCACAATGATTCGAAACGCAAAAAAAAAAGAAGCGTCCGCTCCTGCTGTTGACCGCATGGCCACCCATAGAGGTGAAGGCGTCAAATGAACACCGGAGGTCCTTTGTAAAGCAGGCAAGGTCAATAAATCCGGACAGAAATCCTGCCTGAAAATGTCAATTGGAATCTGCCAAACCAAGATCAAGCCAACAGCATCCACAGAATTCCTGACGCGACCAGCCCTGCAATAAAGTGAGGGATCCATGGCCGACCTGGAAGACAAAGCTCAAGTGCTTCCCAACAGTTTTCAAGCCACGTGGGGCACATTCCAAACACATTCCAAACACTGTTTCACTAGGCCGGTAGGACCCGGTAGGACCCGGTAGGCCTCTGTGGAACCGTCTTGAGCCCAGAAGCGGTTTACTGTACCTCGCAGCCCATCAAGTTGCAGGCCACCGAGAACCGCTCAGAATTGCCGGGGAAAAATGCAGCTGCCGCACCTCCCATGCCGTACAGCTGGGGTAGAATAAAGAGAGGGCCACTGGAGCCAAAAAATCACGCAGTGCATTGTGGAAGTCGCTGCCAAAATTCGGTCAGGGTCGCTCCAAAAATAGCAGACGGGGAATGCATTGGATCTATTCAATGTTTATTGAATTTATATTTGGCTATTGGTCAAAACCCTGGCACCTAGTGAACCCCAAAATAGCTGGTAAATGGATGTTCATCCCATTAGAATTGATAAGAATAGGTTTTGACCCACCCCCATTTGTCTATAGGGATTATAGGCTACAGGAGATATATTTGATATTGAGGAGCTGGGATTACTCTTCCTGTCTCAAGGACGGCACCATTCGCATGTCGCCGCCACAGGACCTGGGTGTGGCAAAAGGGAGCAAAAGTCAGACACGTTCTCAACATGATAGCTGGCTGCAGCTCGGATCAGCACTCAGCCAGCTCCTCAAGAGCATTTTCCTCTACCTGCCCAAGCTTTGGGATGGTGAGGTGGCAAAAGCTTCCAGAACCTGCCTGGAGGCCCTCGGTGGCCGCAATTTGAGCCTTGGAGCACTGGAACACGGCAACCAACCAGCCCTTTCAACCGAGAATGCCGAGGCACGCAGCGCTTCGCAATGGTCCCTCGCGCAGGCCTTCAAGATCCAACTTGGACCCATCCACTCCCCCAGCTGGCAAGTGCAGCCACAGCAAGTGCACCTGGTGAACTTCAGGTCGTAACAACTAAACCTCAGTGAAGTCATCTGCTTTCTGCACTGAATCAAGTCTTATCTCCAGCAAAGCCCTTGTTTGGTTAAATGTTCTGCGGTGTTTTCCTTGGTGGGATGGAGTCTCAAGGCCCCAGCGCCAAAGATCGTACCTCTGGAGCAACAGTTTGATGAATTAGACAACAAAAAACAACAAAAGATATAAATGAATGGTATGCTGAATGGGCATGACCCGTCGTAATTTTCTGTGTGTGTGTGCGCGTGCACACATCGTTTTTTGAGTTTGTGAGAGACACCACACACGGAAGATACAGCGCATCATTTGCAATACTACAGCATTCATATATGTTGGTCATGTTGGTCCTACAGCCAAAATCCAAAAGTTGAAGTATACCAGCCATCTGTGGGAAGCACATGTGGATGAAATTGATCACACCACACCAAGGTGAGACGCATCACCCGTTGATTTTGGTTCCCTTAGTCCCACCAACAAGTTCATTTAGGTCACCCGTTGTATCAGGAAGAAATGCAGGCGTGACATGAAAAATCATGAAAAATCACCTATCTGGGAAGTTCAGCCTGAGCTACATCCAAGAACACCTCACATTCTCTTATCATGAGCAGACTCCGTTATCTTATCAGATTTATCAGATCTCGATTGTGCATGAAACAATGCACTATGTATCACTATGTCACTATGCAGTCTTTACGCATATCAGATTCAGAGGAACAAAGAATGGACAGGACAAAAGGAACTCCTTAAAAAGGGGGTCATTCATGGATTCCATGAGGGCAAAGCAACTGCAGCGGCGGGTCACTTTCTGACTGTGAGCGTCATTGCAAATGCAAATGATGGGGTTTCGGGTCTTCTTGATCATCCTGCACTGAGCTCTGCCAGCTGCAGATTTTGTACATGTTTCTGCTGGAGGCAGCTAGTCCTGTTGAGAGCAGCCATGCCACCTCTATCCCCAGCACCCATGCCGTCGACCTCGCAAAGCCATGACACAAATGTGCGATTCTATCTTCGGATCAATTGTGAACCAGAATCATGTTAAGACAATGTTGTACATTGTTATGTAGTCGTGTGTGTGTGTGTGTGCTCTCGGACAACCTGCTACTCGGACTCTATTGGAGTCTGCATCAAATGCGCCAGCCAATCATTCAGTATGCATCAAGTATGTATAAAGATGTTGCCTCATCCATGATGATGACCGCCTTTTTGGTCACGGATGGTTCCTACACCGACCAGAGGCTCGGCAGCAAGTAACTCAGCTCAGACAGCGCTTGCTAAGTCGATTCGGCATTTCCACACCTTGAAATCATTCGGCTTAAAGCTGATCGTTTTGTTGTCAGCTATGCCAAGTGCCATTTCCTACAGGTGTTGGCCCAAACCCAAAGGATCCCAAAGGCCCAATTGCACTGGACTGAAGATGTCCTGAATGATCTTCTGGCCGCGCGCATCTGATGCGTTGTACTCCAGGACCTATGTACCATTCGAATGATCTACTGCTCACGGTGACCAAACTCTATGGTTTTGTGGGCCTTAACTCTGAGTCCATTCCCACCCGGTGCACCACGTGCATCGTTTTCACTGGTGATTGTCAAGCCTCGTAGCCACCATGCAACTTGGCAACCAGTCGACCTGCGAGAATCGTTCGATTCCCAGAAAATGTTGACATGCGTTTGTCACACAAAGGGGTGCCAAACACAAAACAAAGAAAAAGAACTCCAGAATGGATCAAAATCGCATGTCCTACCAGTGAAAAACAATGTTTAGCACTTACTGTCATATGCTTTCTGAGTGTATCCATGTGGTCCTGGAAATCCGCCCACACCGCTTTGGCGGTGAAGGCGTGCTTATTGGGGGGCAAAACAGCAACACTAAATGCTCAATGACATTTGTTAATATAGCAGTCGCTATATCAGCTTTAGCTGGGGGGGGGGGCAAAAACGGTTTCGCACCGAGACCAGAATACGGTGGTGTTTTCGACATTCTTCGAGGATTTTTGGGTGTCTGAGCGCAAGAGGGTATTGAAATGGAATTTTGGGTCATTTTGGTAGCTTTCCGGCAATGGAAAAACGGCCAAAAATGAAAAAAACATTGTACATAGCAAGATTTTGCAGGGTTTTTGGATGCCAGAGCATTGAAAACACTGCAAAAACAAGTGTTTTGGACTGACGTTATAGCAAAAAACGTGTAAATTACCGTCTGTTTGACTGGAAACATTGGACAAAAACACTGTCAAAAACAATGTTTTGGAAGGATTTCTTATATATATGTTGGAGTTGGCTACCGGCATTGGAACATGGAAAAATTGAAGAAAACACTGTAAATAGCGGTATTTTCAACGGTTGGGGAGATAAGGGAATTGGAAGCATTGTCGAACATGATGTTTTCGACCGGTTTTATGGCGACAAAAGTGTAAAGTACCGTGCTTTGAAGGAAACCATTGCAAAAACATGGAAACACATTCAAAGAACACGGGATTTGGGGGACTATCTAGGCGTCGTTGTCTAGCTATTTGAAATTCCGCAGCTTGGAGAGCCTCCAAGGGAGGGAAAAGTGAAAATTCCATAGCTTGGGAAGCTGTCACGGCGGGGAAAAGTGAAAATTCCCTAGCTTGGGAAGCCCCCACGGGGGGGAAAAGTGAAAATTCCCTAGCTTGGGGAGCCCCCACGGGGGGAAAAGTGAAAATTCCCTAGCTTGGGGAGCCCCCACGGGGGGGAAAAGTGAAAATTCCCTAGCTTGGGGAGCCCCCACGGGGGGGAAAAGTGAAAATTCCCTAGCTTGGGGAGCCCCCACGCGGGGGAAAAGTGAAAATTCCCTAGCTTGGGGAGCCCCCACGGGCGGGGTGAGAAAGTGAAAATTCCCTAGCTTGGGGAGCCCCCACGGGGGAAAACCACCCTTAGCCCCTCTCACGGACCGAAATAAACATGCGGTGTGGGCGGCCACCCCACGCGAAGCGGGGTGAATATCAATATCCCCCACTTTGACACATGGCAAAACGAAACAGGTCTCAGCTCACCACAGGTTGTCGTCTTTCCGATTCCAGGTGGACCGCTGATCAGCGCCGCACGGGCATTGATGTTCTGCCAAGAAACACGCATGTGGAAAATTCCAACATGTGGGTGTGAAAATTCGTTCCGGTTTGGCTGAAAATCTTCTGAAAATTTATGGTTGTCATGATTTCCCCGACTGATTTTGGTGGGTATACCATGTATACCTCATTTTCAGACAAACCCATGTCATGAAAAACTCTTCAAGAATTTCCGTCACTTCACATCTCGTTGGAACCTGTTTCCTGGCCTCAGGCATTCCACCACCTGGCTTAAACGGCGCCTTTTTTTGTTTGCCTTTCAGGACCACCTGCGAATGTCTCGAACACACAAAGGTAAAAAGCAGGTCTTATGCACATGGTGCGTATAAGGTTTGGGAAAAAATTGCAATAATGTGGGTTTATTATTGTTTTACCCATAATCATTACCGAATAATCATGGCTTTTCTGATACAAATACCATGTTGCATCTGTCCATGCTTTGAACGAGGCGCGTCTTCCCAATCTCGCAGCCACTCCGTCAGCTTCCTGGTTGGGGCAACTTTCCACTAAGGAACTGCCTAGAGTCGGTGCTCCAACCAGCAATTCTCGCATGAAACAAGATCAAAAGCCAAGGGAATTCAAGATCAACAGGTGAAGAATTTGGCTATGGGCTATGGGTTGAAAAACCCGGTTACACTTCTGTTCACACCAAAATCACCAAAAATAGCTGGTAAATGGATATTCATCCCCTCTAAAACTAGCATGATAGACCCTGATCCAGCGGTATCCAGCCTGATGACACTGGCGTTGCCAATCAGGTCCTCAAAACTTCGGGGTGCCCAGCGGTCGACCCAGTTCTGCCCCGGGCCTCACATCGCCATCAAAAACGGAATGCGGACACAACAGGCTCGTCACTAAGGATCCAACCAGCTGGAGCTGCTGGTTGGCTGGGAACTGATAGCCTTCAATCATTTCATCTGCAAACCACAGCTGAACCGTTTCATCATTTCATCCCCTGTTTTGGCCACCTCGCCACTGGCTGTCGTGGAGCAGAAGCATCCGGAAGTCGTTCCAAGAACTGTGCCTCCAGTCGAAGGACGCGCGGTCAACCGCCCAGCCGATGGCCCTGCTGGGCCCGAGCCTCGGTCATAACTTCTGGATGTTTCTTTCCTTTCTCCTTGAGCTCCATCATCCTCTTGTACCTGAAACTAAAAAGGAGAGTGAGGCTTGAATCCATTGAAGTTGAAATTTGGTGAAACACCAAGTTCACTCACATGATGAAATGGAATTGACAGTTCAATGGTCACTTTCCAGTCTCTTCAACTGGCCGGCCATCATCCAATCTGGATCCAACCTGGGGCGAACGTTTCAACAAATTGTGTTTGGAGTGTCATGTGGGTTCAGCACACCAAGGCAGCTGCGACCAGATACTGCACATTGCCGGAGACAGCAGAGAGGACCTCATTGTGTTCAGCAATGCAGCTAGTGATGTGAATACATACTTATATAATTGTATATACATTATATACATATATATATATGTACAGTACATCATTCTATCTGTCCAGTATCTCCAGTGACATCTGTCTATATCTGTCCATATCTGTCTGCCCAGGAACTTTGGCACCTGCTGCCTTTGCTTTCTCCTCAGCTTCATGTCTCGTTATCTGGTCCATCTCACCGGTGAACACCATGGTGACACCTGCACAGGTCACAACGGATGCATCTGAACCATGGAGAACGGATGTAAACCGATCCAAAGCGCCTTGCAAGGGAAGTCCCGGCTTTCCACTGACCTCCAAGTTCTAAAATGTGAGGAGTACAAGTGGCCAAGGTACCCTCTGGTAATGACTAACGGTTTGCTATTGAAAAATGGCCATAGAAATAGTGGATTTACCCATTGAAAATGGTGACTTTCCATAGCTATGTTAGTTTACCAGAGGGTATTCGTGAAAGTCTCAAATTGATCCTAGTCTACATCCCCTTTTTTCGCAGACAGCAGGGCACATCTCCTTTTTTCCCCTGGCGAGGGTTTCAGCGGCCCTGCGAGGTCAGAACAGAAGATGCCCAGGCTCGGCTGTTCAACTGGCCACGGCAGAGTGTGCAAAAAAAAAACACAAGATATCCATAAAATTGTAGAGATATGTGGCATACAATAGTTACACTAGTGTATGATAGTGTATGTATATTATCCACATTTGTTCATACAATAGAAAAACAAGAACAATATGATGGACCGGTGCTGACTTGTCCCTTGTTCCTGCCTGGTCTCTCTTCATGACTGCCCTTCGACAAGCCCTAAGTGCCACCTGGTCGTGCACAATCCGGCATGCTAGCAGCGGCTAGCAGTAAGCATCGGTACGCTGTTTGAAGCTGCTCGAAGCTGCTCGAAGCTGGATCTGGTGAAACCAAGATGTTCCAAGCTCTTCTCTGGTTAAACACGCAGATTGCATGGCCTTGGGCACTAAAAGCAGCGCAACAGCTGCAGCTGCCAGCATTACGAAGCCTGGCAACCATGCAGAGATTGATGTTGAAGCCATGTCGACAACTCCATGGCACCTTTTTCGAGATTCACGTCCGCTCTGACGCAGGCATTGCTCGAAAGCTCCCTGGCACTTTGGGTGGAGTTTAGATAGGCAACTGGCAAAAATACTTCCCCAGCCGAATGCAGTCACCCAAAGAACACCAACCCATCAGGGGCCTCCTGATCCAATGGCATGCTTCTTCCATGTCCCCTTGATGTGCTGCGTACCTTCAGCAGAAAGTCATGTTGGGAACTTCCGACTCAAAACGCTTCGGCTGAGCACAGCACCATGTGATTCTGCCAAAGTCCAGAGAACAAATGGCCACAACCACTGCAAATACCTCAACTGAGCCATTGATGGCCTGCTTTTCCAGCAACATCCAACAACCGCAACTGCACAAGTAATTCCACCATCTTTTTCCGCTCTTTATCTGACAGATCTGACAGATCTGACAGCTTTAAGGCCGGCTCATCCAAGGCAACCCACGCATCAAGCGCATGCCCAAGCCTGGTGAGATCCCATCTACAGAACACCCACAGCTAGGTCTGCAGGGCGTGCCTGAGAAGCCCGTTTTGGGCGTGTGGCTTCAGAGGCACCACCCACACAATCAAAAGAACACCTGGCAGATCCCGTGGGAACATCCCGGATTGGCTTCGCAAGGAAAGTTGGAAAGGAAGGAAAGAGGCTCGAATAGAAGCTACATTGGAAGTACAGCACAGATTGATACCCTTCGGCCTGCCAGAAGTATGGGAACCACCAGCGATGTTGCCAAAAAGACCACTTGGAAAAGCCTCGCAGCATGCAGTGAAAGCTCTGATCCCGGGATTCCACTGATCTCAAGGCCTCTCATAGACTCCAGCTTCTTGGTTGGCATCAGCTAGCTGGCAAGGTGCTTCACGAAGAGCAAAGTAAAAAGTCTCAACTTTCAAACTCTTTTGGCATAACAGAAGGAACATTCCACTTTTTGAAGTCGGATTATGTACACATATACATATATACATGTATACATATATACATATATACATATATGCATATATACATATACATATATATATATATACATATACATATATACATATATGCATATATACATATATACATATATACATATAAATATATTATATATATACGTAGATATCTAGTAGATATACTACATTCGAATCGAGGATGCAAAGCCACTCGTCAGTGGACATTGCCTTTCACAAGTTCGGCAGCAGGACCCGCAAGCCAAACGACAGGAGGCTGTAGCTTCGAATGTACTCTGGCTGTGCCTGCAGATTCCGAAAGGGTTGGGTAAAGTTGAATCCCCAACCTGATGTCATAACCCTGCAATTGAAAAGGGATTGAGGAAAATGTGGTTACTGATGTTACTGTGGGACAGAAAAGAATCCGGCAAGATTTCCGCGCACATGACTTTTCTGGATCTTTTCCACCAGCCTCCTTCCTGAGCGTAGATAAGATCGAATCTGTAGACGATGATCCCCCTGAATAACAGCAATTCCGTTCAGAAGTTTCGATGCTGTCAGGGTTTTGCACCATAAAAAATCCTCAGCTGAAGCACCTGTGACGGACACGGAAAACCTGGGCAGGATTTGGAAGAAGTCATGCAGCCGAATTCAATGGTTGTCTCGAAATTTGGAACACCATGTTTTTTTGGCGGATCATTGAATGTGTCATCACATTCCCCAAAAAAAACATATGCTTTTTCTTTGGCTATCCCTCCATTTTGAGACCCCGGATAGCTCAATCAACTGAGTTTGTCACGCTGTTACAACCGAAGAGGCAGCTGTGGCCACCTCGCAGAATCGCTCAAGTGCAGCTCACGCAGCACTGAGGCGGTGGCTAAGAAGACGACCGCAACCAGCGGACACAGAACGGTGGGCCAATGTCCTTAGGTTGTGAGGATCAATGGGAGAGGATCAATGGGATATTCATGGAATATGAATGGGAAATGAAATGGAATCCATTATTCATATTATTCATGCAAATGAAGCCAAATTTGATCAATGGATTGGGAAAATCTGCAAGAAAATCTGCAGGAAACCATGCCTTTATATAATCTCCTACCTTACTCAAGATATCCTATGGAGGCTCCCTTAAACCAATTCTGGGATTGATGGCAATCTGATATCGTATTGCAACCAGTATGACATAGTAAATAATGCTAATGTGACTAGCGCTGGAAATACTCCAGGGTCGCACATCAATGGCCACTTTAGTCACGACAATACCCATGTTGCAGTGCTTGCCATAACTTTTAATTGTTCCTAGCTGGGAGAGATGCGCTTCCTTGCTGGGAATCATACATTCTGTCTGCATCACGGATTGTTGTTTGACCCTTTGTGCACAGAGTGACATTTCTTTGATTGCGATCCATCAACCACTGATGCCCACAATTCACTCCCCATCCACGTTCTCAAGCGTGGCATCGACTCTGCATGCGAGAAAATTAGGGGACATTGCTAGCCCGCCAGAATTCATATGGCAGAGCTAGAATCGCGAAACTGGACCACGCATGTTCACACTATGTAGAATCAGAACCCAAAGAACTTTTTGAGCACCGGACTGCTTTTTGAAAAAGAAGACAACGGTATTCTACACCTGGCACCACAAGGTACTGACAGAAAGAAATGTAGATATTGTCCACTATGCATTTTGAATCACAATCTGCAGCCACAAGGGTTGGATTTAAAGAGGCTAGATCACCCAGCATAGCTTCTGGCCCACGGCACTGCTGTCGGTGTCGTTGCGGAGAGAAAATGAAAGTGGTCAGCTGAGTGCCTGCGGAGTATCTTTCTGGTGCACCAGCTGAAGCTGAGTGCGAAATGATCAAGGGAACCAAGCAAACCCCTGTGGAAATGGAAGCGCACTCGGGCACCCGGCCCTAACGCATTTGTCAAGACTGCTGCAAGCAAAAATGCGAAGAGCCCACGCTCCTGAGCTGGGAAAGTATAAACTTCTGCTATTTCCAATTGAACTTGTGGTCCTGTGGTACCTGTGGTCTTGAACAGCATGCTGGGTGCCCCGCCAGGGACATGTTGAAGGTTGCAGACACCTACAGACAGGGAGCACGCCGTTTAACTTGTATCCTATCCTTCACGAGTGTGCTTTTCACAACTGGTTCCCCTAAGCTCCTAAACCAAGATAATGCATTCCAATTGGAACTGTTCTGAAAGGTCGTTGAAGCAACTGTTGCAGTGCGCCTGGTGGCCTTGCCAATGAAGCTGACAGAGTGCAGCCCACAGGGTAATTAGGCATGGAAAAGACAGGCCTGGGCAGCAACCATGCCTAAGAGGACTTGGAGACCTCTGATGTGTTGATGGCTGGGATGAATCAACTCAACTATGATTCTATGATAGTATGACTGAATCAGTAAACAAGGGGGACGGTGGTCAACAAGGATCACACCGCATTTTCCGAAAGCTGCAAACAATCGCAGTAATGTACCTGGCGTAGCAGATCGATCCCAAGCTGTCAACAAAAGGATCGCTTTGCCAAACTCAATCAGTCCGTCTCCCCAACCCGGAACCTCTAGCAGGTTGCGAAAGCCAATCACTGGGTAGGAACCAAACAATCCTAAGCTGCATTGTGGCAACGAGGTGGTTCTCCTGCTATGCTCTAGACTTGATTTTCAGTGCAGGGGCAAAGGGGGCCGAAGCGTGGGTTTCCGACGTTGCGCTGTGACGCTCCCGGGGGCGGGTGGCGCTGCGACGCTGCGACGCTCCGGGGGGCGGGTGGCGCTGCGACGCTGCGACGCCGCGACGCTGCCGTTGGGCCAGTGACGCTGCGACGCTGTTGGCGCTGCGACGCTGCGACGCTGGAGTGACGCTGCGACGCTGTTGGCGCTGCGACGCTGCGACGCTGCGACGCGGGAGCGACGCTGCGACGCTGTTGGCGCTGCGACGCTGCGACGCTGCGTCGCGGGAGCGACGCTGCGACGCTGTTGGCGCTGCGACGCTGCGACGCTGCGACGCGGGAGCGACGCTGCGACGCTGTTGGCGCTGCGACGCTGCGACGCTGCGACGCGGGAGCGACGCTGCGACGCTGTTGGCGCTGCGACGCTGCGACGCTGCGACGCGGGAGCGACGCTGCGACGCTGTTGGCGCTGCGACGCTTCCTTCTGCAAGAGTGCACACGGCGTTGCGTCGCGGCGCGACACGGAAACCCCCATTGAAGATCGTCAATGAATGTAGAAATTTATATATAACGGGGCTGAAAGAATTAAATCCTTATTGAAGATCGTCCATGAATGTAGAAGTTTAACGGGGCTGGGAGAATTAAACCCTCATTGAAGATCGTCAGTGAATGTAGAAGTTTAACGGGGCTGGGAGAATTAAACCCTCATTGAAGATCTTCGATGAATGTATACAAGTTTAACGGGGCTGGGAGAATTAAACCCTCATTGAAGATCGTCAATGAATGTAGAAGTTTAACGGGGCTGGGAGAATTAAACCCTCATTGAAGATCTTCGATGAATGTAGAAGTTTAACGGGGCTGGGAGAATTAAACCCTCATTGAAGATCGTCCATGAATGTAGAAGTTAAACGGGGCTGGGAGAATTAAACCCTCTTGAAGATCGTCAATGAATGTAGAAGTCTAACGGGGCTGGGAGAATTAAACCCTCGTTGAAGATCGTCAGTGAATGTAGAAGTTTAACGGGGCTGGGGAGAATTAAACCCTCATTGAAGATCGTCAATGAATGTAGAAGTCTAACGGGGCTGGGGAGAATTAAAACCTCATTGAAGATCTTCCATGAATGTAGAAGTTTAACGGGGGTGGGGAGAATTAAACTCTCATTGAAGATCGTCAATGAATGTAGAAGTTTAACGGGGCTCGGGAGAATTAAACCCTCATTGAAGATCGTCCATGAATGTAGAAGTTTAACGGGGCTGGGAGAATTAAACCCTCATTGAAGATCGTCAATGAATGTAGAAGTTAAACGGGGCTGGGGAGAATTAAACCGTCATTGAAGATCGTCCATGAATGTAGAAGTTTAACGGGGCTGGCGAGAATTAAACCCTCATTGAAGATCGTCCATGAATGTAGAAGTTAAACGGGGCTGGGGAGAATTAAACCCTCATTTAAGATCGTCCATGAATGTAGAAGTTTAACGGGGGTGGGGAGAATTAAACCCTTATTTAAGATCGTCAAAGTAAGTAGAAGTTTAACGGGGCTGGGGAGAATTAAAACCTCATTGAAGATCGTCCATGAATGTAGAAGTTTAACGGGGCGGGGAGAACTAAACCCTCATTGAAGATCTTCGATGAATGTAGAAGTTTAACGGGGCTGGGGAGAATTAAACCCTTATTGAAGATCGTCCATGAATGTAGAAGTTTAACGGGGGTGGGGAGAATTAAACCCTCATTGAAGATCGTCCATGAATGTAGAAGTTTAACGGGGCTGGGGAGAATTAAACCCTCTTTGAAGATCGTCAATGAATGTAATAGAAGTTTAACGGGGCTGGGAGAATTAAACCCTCGTTGAAGATCGTCAGTGAATGTAGAAGTTTAACGGGGGTGGGGAGAATTAAACCCTCATTGAAGATCGTCAGTGAATGTAGAAGTTAAACGGGGCTGGGGAGAATTAAACCCTCATTGAAGATCGTCCATGAATGTAGAAGTTTAACGGGGCTGGGGAGAATTAAACCCTCATTGAAGATCGTCCATGAATGTAGAAGTTAAACGGGGCTGGGGAGAATTAAAACCTCATTGAAGATCGTCCATGAATGTAGAAGTTTAACGGGGCTGGGGAGAATTAAACCCTTATTTAAGATCGTCAAAGAAAGTAGAAGTTTAACGGGGCTGGGGAGAATTAAAACCTCATTGAAGATCGTCCATGAATGTAGAAGTTTAACGGGGCTGGGAGAACTAAACCCTCATTGAAGATCTTCGATGAATGTAGAAGTTTAACGGGGCTGGGGAGAATTAAACCCTCATTGAAGATCTTCAATGAATGTAGAAGTTTAACGGGGCTCGGGAGAATTAAACCCTCATTGAAGATCTTCAATGAATGTAGAAGTTTAACGGGGCTGGGAGGAATTAAACTCTCATTGAAGATCTTCAATGAATGTAGAAGTTTAACGGGGCTCGGGAGAATTAAACCCTCATTGAAGATCGTCCATGAATGTAGAAGTTTAACGGGGCTGGGAGAGGGGCTGGGAGAATTAAACCCTCATTGAAGATCTTCAATGAATGTAGAAGTTTAACGGGGCGAGGTAGTGTTCAGAGGGGGTCGCTGGCTTGATCTTCGAAGATGCAACATATATTCAAAGGGGGTGGCGGGGCTGATGTCTCAAGGTGCAACGTATTGTTCAGAGGGGGTTGGGGAGTTGATGTCTTGTGATGGTGAAGATGCAACATAGTGTTCAGAGGGGGTTCCAGGGCTACTGTCTCAGCTTGTCCGGTGGCTTCTCGGCTTCTCGGCTTCTCGGCTTGTCCGGTGGCTTCTCGGCTTCTTCTCGGCTTGCCCGGCGGCTTCTCGGCTTCGCGGCTTCTCGGCTTCTCGGCTTGCCCGGCGGCTCCTCGGCTTCGCGGCTTCTCGGCTTCTCGGCTTGTCCGGTGGCTTCTCGGCTTCTCGGCTTCTTGGCTTCTCGGCTTGTGCCGGGCTTCTCGGCTTCTCGGCTTGTGTCGGGCTTCTCGGCTTCTCGGCTTCTCGGCTTCTGGTCGCATTTCTGGGCCCCTTTTGCCCGTGCTTTGTTGATTTTTACACTTTGGCGCTGGTAGAGTCTGACTTGAAAGTATAAAGTCTGACAATCTTTCAAATTGAATTTCATCCGAGAGTCAGTAAAACAAGGGTCTGGCAGAAAGGCCAAAGTCCATTTAAAAGTCCCAGCAAAATGGCTGTGGCTTTGGCATCACTGTCCCAGGCATCCTTTGCGGCTGGAAGAAGTGTGAGCGATGACATTGTTCCTGACCACTCCCATGTACCTGGTGGTGAACCAGCAACCTCCAAGTCAGCATTCACTCGAGCTGCCACAGATAAATCTGCCCAAACAAAAAGCCAGAAGCATGCCACGGCAAATATCGGGTAGATGACTCGAATCACACATGGAACCTTGGGACTAAACGCCAAAGCTGGTTGGATCTGCGTGACACTTGAAAGATCACTGGCCGTGCTGGCACAGCTGCCCACGGGCGTCTGATCATTCCGCGCACCCAGCAGCGCTCGAGCCGCTCGCGCCTGGGAACTCCGATGTCGACCTTTGACGGCGAAGACCAGAAGCGCAACCAGAGCCAGCACCGTCAACAAAGCTGCAGCCCCCCAGCCGGCATCTTCCACGATGGATTTCCAGTTGGTCCCAAAGGCCATAGGATCCATAGGTCAACTGCCGCACTTCAATCGGCATTTAATCACCATGGCACTGGCAGCAAACCAGAATGCTCCTTTCACTTGTTGAATGATGCTTGCTGGTTGCTGATTCTGCATCTTTGCTCTGGGTTGGCAGGCTTGAAAATGACAGCATGCAGTGTGCAAAAAAATAATGACAGCAACATGAAGGGTCCCCTCGATCAAATTTCAACTAGACCTCTGGGTATCAGCACATTTTTGCATGGTTTTGTACAGGTCAATGCCATATTCAGTCTTTTGGTTTCTGCAACATGATTCGAGTCCACTTCTGCGAACAAACATGATGCCATCACATGTACCTAGACCCTCCACGTACCTCCCGAAAATGCTAAAGTCCCATAAAATAATGTGTATTAGTGTATATATATATATATATAGTGTATTGTTACATATTATTACCCTATTACAGTACCCCATCTTTCTACTTGGTCTATCGGTAAATGTCCTGTGCATTTAAGTGCATTTTCCTCGTGACCTTGGGCGGCTCCTTTGGCGACTCCTTGGTCGAAGACTTGGACCTTGGCCCAGGGCTACACGTTGAACTGGTGAAAACCCCCGGGGTTTTCTAAGTGCCACAGATACTTTGGAAATAGATATTCATCCAACAGATGTGGTGTAGGTTTTGACCCATCCCCACAATTTGTGAATTGGATTGCTGAAATTGTGATTTTTACATCGCAACATTTTTCTCAAACATCAGAGCGCCGGACTTTGAGGAACTTGCCTTTGCCTTGGGCACGCTTCTGACCTGGGTTGAAAGCCACACCATGGCTGTCGACTGATTTTTAAGGATGATCGGCAAATCTGGGATGTACTAAACCGTGCCTCTGGTTCAGCCTCTGGTTGTGCATCTTCCTGAACGCAAAACTTATATTTCCGTTCAGATTTGAATCACAAAGGTGAAAATTGTGACAACAGAAACGTTCACACAGGACACCAACAAAGTCCGGCCCCACCCACTCTGCAAGCTGAACAAAAACAAGAGTTAAAACAAATTGAACACAACAACATTTTGATCTCAAGAAACGACGCAAATTTCCGGCAATGCAAAAGAACAATCCATTTTGTTTAAGTTCCGCAACTTATGAACGAATGAAATAAAATGCATCACGAACCCATACTACAAAATAAAATAGCGTGTCTCTTTGCAATTCACCTCGCGTTTTTTAGTTGCACGGTTTCCGTCGTTATACAAAGGGTGCAGACGTTTTCAAACTGGGAAAAGTGCCGCATCCAAATCGATTGCATTTTTTGAAGTTTGCGCCTTAGATACAATGTGTTCAACCCATCAAGCATGGCAGAATCATCAACAATCAACACGTGCATCGAACACAGATCTAGGCTTTGTGGCATTAAGTCGAAAGCGCTTCGACGGCGACCCTGGCAAATTCAAATTGTCCATGACGTGTTGGACAATCACATTCCAATTTGAATTCGTACCAGTGCCTCCACTGTCTTTGCCATTTGACCTGGCATACGTTCACACTGTCATGGGGGTTGTTTTCGAACAGTATGTTGATTGAGAACGGCACTTAGCATCACGTTTTTTGGGTGCCATGCAGCACAGAAACGATAGGTTCAGGTGGCGTTCGAATTGATGAAACAACGCGGTGCTCAACAACTAAATGTATTCACGGACATATTTGTGATTCAAACATTCACCTAAAAACCATGATCATAGCAAACGAATAAATTGAATAACATGAAATTGATTGATGCCGGGTTCTCTGCTCGAACCAGCCTTCGGTCGGACAAACATAGATTGGCCAATCAATGTGGGTCAAGACTAATTATCAGAGTGACACCTGAAGCAAAACAAGAATCATTGTCCCATAAAATTTTCACATGCAAACAAATCAATTACACCATATTATCAAAATAATGTCGTCAAAAATCCCAGCATGCATTTGATATCCAGCTGTTGGGATTCACACATGCACATTGCAAACATGTTTTGTTTCGTTTCATTTTTTATATACAAACAATTGAACAAAAAATTGAGGTCCCACCTGCACTAACAAATGCAGATCATGCAAGTGTTTGTTCACAAACTATTATCAAAAAAATGTGTTATTTTTGTTGTTCATGTTGATTTCTTATGCCGTTTCCCCCGTGTGAACTTGAGGCCGGGGGTGGATGACGAAAGCTAGCGGGGTAAGAGAAAGAAGGAAGGGAAGACGTATCTTCAGTGTCAGCAGGGAAATGTCGGTGACAATGACGATGATGATGATGATGATGATGATGATGGTGATGATGATGACGATGATGATGATGATGATGACGATGATGATGATGGTGATGATGATGATGATGATGGTGATGATGATGTTCATGATGATGATGATGATGGTGATGATGATGTTAATGATGATGATGGTGATGATGATGATAAAGATGATGATGATGATGATGATGATGACGATGATGATGATGATGAAGTGGATGCGGCAGATGATCGGGATGATGATGAGGAGGATGATAAGGATGAGGGAATGATGATGATGATGATGATGATGATGATGATGATCATGATGATGATGATGATGAAGATGATGGTGATGATGATGATGATGGTGATGATGATGATGATGATGATGATGATCCCGATGACGAGAACGATGCCAATGACGATGACGATGACGAAACCGATGACGAAACCGATGACGATGATGACGATGATGCTGATGATGGTGGTGGTTGGGGGGGGGCCGTGCCATTGACGGTTGGCGTCGATTTTGCGGCGCCACTTCTTGTGCGTGTAGGCATGGTGGAATGGGTTAAGGTGTCTCGATACATGTAGCTGTAACCTGCAACTCTCTTTATACTGGCAATACTGCATAGGATTTATCTCCGGCGCCAAGCGCCACTTTCAGAGCATGGGTGCTTTGCATTGTGGCGCGCCTGGTCCATCGGCCTGTCCATCGGCTTGTCCATCGGCCTCATCGGCTCCGTCGGCTCCATCGGCCTCATCGGCTCGGCTCCATCGGCTTCATTGGCTCCAGCAGCTCCATCGGCCTCATCGGCTCCAGCGGCTCCGTCGGCTCCAGGCTCCAGCGACTTCATCGGCTCCATCGGCCTCATCGGCCTCATCGGCCTCATCGGTCTCATCGGCCTCATCGGCTCCAGCGGCTCCATCGGCCTCATCGGCTCCATCGGCCTCATCGGCTCCAGCGGCTCCAGCGGCTCCATCGGCTCCAGCGGCTCCATCGGCCTCATCGGCCTCATCGGCTCCATCGGCCTCATCGGCTCCAGCGGCTCCATCGGCCTCAACGGCTCCAGCGGCTCCATCGGCCTCATCGGCTCCATCAGCCCCATCGGCTCCATCGGCCTCATCGGCTCCAGCGACTCCAGCGGCTCCAGCGGCTCCATCGGCCGCATCGGCTCCAGCGGCTTGAGCGGCCTCATCGGCTCCATCGGCCTCATCGGCCTCATCGGCTCCAGCGGCTCCAGCGGCTCCGTCGGCCTCATCGGCCTCATCGGCTTCATCGGCCTCATCGGCCTCATCGGCCTCAGCGGCTCCATCGGCCTCATCTGCTCCATCGGCCTAATCAGCTCCATCGGCTCCAGCGGCCTCATCGGCTCCATTGGCCTCATCGGCTCCATTGGCCTCATCGGCCTCATCGGCTCCATCGGCCTCATCGGCCTCATCAGCTCCATGCAGCGGCTCCATCGGCTCCAGGCTCCAGCTCCATCGGCTCCATCGGCTCCATCAACCTCATCGGCTCCATCGGCCTCATCCGCTCCATCGGCTTCATCGGCTCCATCGGCCTCATCGGCTCCAGCGGCTCCATCCGCCTCATCGGCTCCAGCGGCTCCGTCGGCTCCAGGCTCCAGCGGCTTCATCGGCTCCATCGGCCTCATCGGCCTCATCTTGATCCAATTTTCACCTACAAAATGCAGATGAGGGATCTCGGACCCAAGAAAAGAACTTGAATCAGTCACCCCAGGTGAAGGGCCACAGGCCCACAAAATTGTTGCCAAAAGATCATGCTGGAAAAGCGCATGAATGCAATCTGCCCCGGATTCAACAAAAGATCCAAGCCAGACAAGCTATACACAAGAATCACAAGGATCAAATTCGAGAAGAAATGCGCACAGCCAAGGACAAAGCATCCACAAAACGGACACAGTGCCGATGCACGCCAAAACTGAGAGCCAACGAAAAATTACTGATCATGTTCATTGGCAGCCCCCAAAACAGCCGCCATGCAAGCACAAATGTCTACCCACTTTGACTGTAGAAAAGCTGACAAACCCAGAGTGGGGATGCCACAAATTGATGCGACAGAGTCGCTTGCAGCAAGCTGGGCGCAAATCACAGGGGCATGCTCACCCAAGCAGGAAGACCTGACATAATCCCAACGCGGACATTGCCACCAACGATGAATCTCGGTTTCAACACCAAGGCGACAAAACGGACAAGTAGCAGACACAGTACCGCGAGAAGACCGGTTCAGACGATCAGCAGTGAGAGTGGCACCTTGCATAATACAACGAATACTGCATGCAACCTCATCGGAACCCAGAACACGACGCAACAGGGCCCGATCAACATGTTCCAAATTGCGCATGTCACGTCTGCGCCGACTAGCAGTCTGAAAACACACATGGCGCATGGCATCTCGCAAAGCATGCAAGCATGAAAGGCTATGTTGATGCAGTTCCCTCTTATGAAGCAAACGTGTGCTTGCAAAAGTTTTCATCACATCAGCCATATCAGAGGCCTGGGCGAAGGATTGACACATAACTCTGCGGCGACATTCCATGGTCTTGCAGACTAGATGAAACATTTGTCCACTTTGAGACGCCAGTTGATTCCAAGCAACCCACCTCCACCCAAAAGCCTGAAGGGCCTGTTGTAGCCGAACATAAAAGGAATCAGCAGGAGGACAAGTCATTTCAGAACATAAATGGAAATGGGACTGCAAAAGCTGTTGATATTCCAAATTGGTATTTGCCAGCCGAAACAACAACGCAACCTGTTCATGAAGCAGCGCATGAGGAATAGAGGACCGATGAATAGGACTGAGAAGAGCAAGACTAACTTCTAAGCACCTACGGGTATTGGTACGACCACCAGAGAGCACATTGACAAGGATGCGCTGTGTGCGAGCATCAACCGCATTCAGAGGATCCCAAGCGATAGCAGAGTAAGTGAGCATATTCATCAAAGCCCCAATATCTCTAGATCGAGGTTCATACCCGACTGACAAACACTTGAACCGTTTGGCAATGGTTAAGAACTTGTCCAACAACGCAGTCCAGTGAGCAGAAGAGCCAACGCAGAGAGCGCCGAGATCAAAATGCCCACCCAATATTTCCAAAATAGTGAGACGCCCCAAGTTGACGCCTCCAATTTGAAAATGAGCCGCGCTCACGGCATCATTGCCTGGACAAGTACTGGCCCACTTGCACTTACCGATGTTCAAGGTGACATGCTGGTCCTGAAGCCAACTAACAAAGAAATCATGCGCAGCGTGAAGCTGAGACAGATGAGGCGAAGACAACAGGACATCATCAGCATAAAGCGAGATAGAAACCTCAGGAAAACGACGAGCCAACTCACGAATAGGACAGCAGAGAAACGCAGACAAACACGCCGGAGCGCTAGGGTCCCCTTGAAACAGGCCGTTAGTACTGGAGAAGGACGCGTCAGAGAAACGACCTTGGAGTTTCCAAATACGACGAAGACCAGACCACAGACTGTGAAGAGCACTAGCACACGCAGGTTGCACGCCGCATTCAACCAAGCTGTCACGCACTTTGCGCCAAGGAAGCGAGTCGAAACACTTGTGCATGTCATAGGAAACCAAATAAACATGACAACCAGACAAGGAAGCATTTTGACAACGAAGATACGTGGAGGCCATAGCAGCTTGGGCAGACTCACCAGTGCGAAAGCCATGAGAGCACGATGGCAGAGAACACTCCAAAACAGCATGCAGACGTTGCGCAACGACACCAGACCAAGCACGGTAAACCACAGAAGCCACAGAGATCGGACGCAAACCAGCAGGATCAGTCAGAAAGTCAACAGAAGCTTTCTTGGGAATCAAAGTAGTCACAACCGTGCGCAAACAAGGATGCCAAGTGCCAGAAGCAGCCATGCCATACAAAACCTGAGCCAAGAGATCCCAAAAACAGGCGGGCAAGGCAAGCAACTCACACCGACGCCAACCATCAGCACCACAAGCGGAGTGAGCCGCAATTTTGTCAACAGCAGACCGAAGATCAGAACCAGACATGCGAAGCATATCAAGCTGGTGCAACGTACTTTTGAGAGAGCTAGACAAGGCAGGCTCAGCAAAACCATTTTCGGTGAAGTTTGATGGGCAAGAAGGGGCTGCATCCGGGCGTCGAGCCAAGATCGGTTGCCAGATCTCTTCAACCTTTCGAAAGCAAGCAGCGGTATCGTGAATGTTTTGCCAGGAGGTGTATTTGGCCTTAGCCCATTTGAATCTTTCAGCCTGCGACATTTGCATGCGAGTGCGCCAGGCCGACAAAACTTCATCGCGACGTTGTTTATTGCGCCGATCAATCGTGCGCCGCAACCCATCAAGTTGAGTTTGGACTTCAACCTTGCCAGGGAGTTGGCTCGGGAGAGGATGGGAGCGAAACACAAGGAGGATGCGACGACGAGCATTGGTCCAAATGGCTTGGCTGTGATTGTTAGCAACACAAGAATCCCAACAGGAGCACAGTTCAGCTAAGCCAGCACGAGCGCGTTCAAGTCGACGAAAGTCAACATCACCTTGGAGCCGAAGAGACTGCGGATCACAAACCCTAAGAGCAGGAACAACAGCGCGACCGAAATGGGAGGAGCACACAGTTTTTCCACCAAGTCGGCACTGCCGCGCAAGTTCACATTCAGCGAGTTGGGTCCATAGAGCATACGCATCATCAGGGCGTTCATCTTCAAGGAGATTAGAGACATGAATAAAGTCAGCAGACCAATCCTGGGACTTAACAGAACGGGAGACACACTCGGAAAGAGGGAAAGACCGAGGAGGTTGCAAAACACTCCAAGAGTCATGAGCAGGATTGAAATCAAAATCAGCGCAAACGGGTCGGTGGGTGGGGAAGGGAGCAGCAGAGAGAACCTCCCCACACACAAAGGACTGCAACAATGAAGGAGAAAAAAGGACATGGTCGATAACGGAACCCGTGTGAGAGTTATGAGCACAGCATGTCACAACTTCCTGAGGATTGGCCGTTCGATAACCCTGCCGCACGAGCTGGTGTAAAGCAAGTGAATCCTGAAGAGAGGAATTGAGATCCCCAGCGACAAGGACATGACCGGGCAACGACAGCACCCAACCAACAATCTGGCTCAGCATGTCTTCTCGCCGTTGAACATCATGTGCGTGACCGTAGCACGCAACACAAGTAATATCCGCTTTGCCAAACTGCTGAGACACTTTGCCAGCAACAATACGACCATCTGCCCAATAATCCAACAGACAATCCGGGAGATCAAGCGGCGAAAGACGAACGCCAGGACCACCAATCAAGGCAACACCTCGAGACGACGAAACGCCAGGACCATGCACAGGAGCGCCCCAAACTACACAACGCCCTGACTGCTGCAGTCGCATAGTAACACTGGCTTGCCCGGTACCGGTGAGAGCAGTCTCCGAGACACACGCCAGACCAAACGTAAGAGCACAGACCGCAGCAACACGGGAAAAAAGGGAAGTCACATTCATAGCAGCAACCCGAAACAAGGAAGGAGTTGAACCAGATTCAGTTTCACCCCCTTTGACATCAGCTTGGCCTTTCGCCTTGCGCTTCTTCTTGTTCTTCACAGAAGAGGTGGGAACAGCCACAGAGACCTTACGAGCTCCAACAACAGCAGGTTGAGCAACCGGCACAGGCAAGGTTTGATCGCAAAAACGGGAACGACTGCGCGAACGGACAGGGCCACCAACACAAGGAGCAGCAGGAACAGGGGGGCGACTGCGTTTGGAACTTTGGGCGCGATGCCATTCATGAGGAAGCAACGGGCGACGACCACGAGCTTGCGCAGCATGCGGACGATGGACAGGACGACACCAAGGAGGCGACCACCAGTCAGGAACGTCGCACACAGCCAAACTCTGACGCAAGAGGTCCCAATGACCAGCCGCCAGGACAGAAGCAAACCGATTATACCTCCCACGCTGGAGCATGCGAAACACAAGCCAGCGGACGCTTGGGCTATGGATGCCATCATTCTGGAGTTGAGTTTGAGCTTCACGACTGTTATAAGTCAAAGCTTCACCCAGATTTTTCCAACCACCAACGTCTTGCGCCTGTTGGGCCAAAGGAAGCAAAATGGAGTCAGCGTGCAAGCGCTCAAAAATCCAAGCAACTTCAGCAAAGCCAGCAGTTTGCAAGCGAAGGATTTCAGCCACAATTGCCGGATTGGTGGAACGGGGAAAAGAGCCCACAGGAATTGATGACAGATTGCTGCTTTGTTTTTCGACTGGCTTTTTCCGTTTTGGTAAAGCGTCCGAAGGAACAGGTTCGACAACGACCGGGGGAGGAGGGCCACAGGGGAAGGATTGGGCCTGCATCCCGGTCTGACCCTGACAAGAGGCAACAACAAGCTTATCCGCATCACAGCCAGGGTTGCTCGCAACCGTGTCTCCTAGACGGTCACCACCGGGAGAACAAGCATCGCCAAGAGTTGAGCGCACAGGCACGGACGGACCAGAACCCGGACAAGCCAAGGACACAAGCTTCTCATGAAGGGAACCAGCTCCCCGAAGACATTGCACTTCAACCTCAAGCGCATCAACCCGCTGAGACAAAACCGCAAGCAAGCTGCACAAATCAGCATGGAGAGGGCCGCTGGAATCATTGACACTGTCAGCACGCTTGTCAGCAGACGGCATGTCAGGGCGGTCATCCCTGCAAGGACCAACCGTGGGGTGGGCAACAGGAGGGTTTGACGAAGGAACGGCATCAGCACATGATGCAGGCAAGGCAGCGATGTCAACAACAACAGCAGGAGACTGCGGCGACGATCCTTCACAACGCCGACGATACAACACAAACGACCAGGAAGAAGGCATATCCAAGATGTCTTCAGCAGAGGCAACACGACAAGTTCCATCGTCATACAACAGCCAATCGTGACCTGAGCGAACAAGCAAAACATAATGCCCGGAAGACGCAGACTCACCCAAGTGACACACGGCAAGGTGCATATCCCAAGACGCATCAGCAACAACAACCGTGTCGGGGAGTGAAATAGCCGTGTGTTTTTTCTTATCATTGACATCAGCCCTCAGAGTCTGAATGAGAAGCCAGTCATTCAAAGAAAGATGCTTAGACACAGCTTCCGCGTGTTCAGCAAAACAACATGAGCACGAGACTTCAACCTCAGGGTTGGCCGAACAGCATTGATCATCATCAAGCAGCTTCTGCAACGAAGTAGAGCCGCCACTGGGAGCGGGAACGCGCCAAAGAGAAAAACTTGATTCAGCTGTCTTGGGCTCACTGCACCCAACACATTCAAGAGCAACATGTTCAGTGACAGAAAGATGCGAACACAAAACCGACTCAGAGTCCAACCACTTCTGCAACCACAAAGCAGCATCTTGCTGCTGACCATGCTCGAGGTGATGATGTTTGATGAAGCGCGTCCACTGGGCCGGCGACAAGTCATCCAACAAACGCCTCAAGGAAACATCTTGAAGGACAGACGAGCGCAAATCCGACTTTTTGACAATGTGAGCCAAACAACGGACAGCCACAGCCGCAAAACATGTGTTCCCGAGATTAGGCAGGGTTCCAAGCTCAAACTCAGGTTCGGTCGAAGCGAGCTCCCGAGCAACACCAGCGTTGGGCAAAGGCGGAAAAACAACTTGATAGGCATCATCCAAAGGACCAAACGGATTAGTAGAAAGAACCCCTCCCTTAGCTCCACCCCGAGTGTCAGCACCATGGTCATTGTCAGGACCAACAGAAGCATTTTCAGAGTCAGCTCGCCGACTCTTTCGCTTTGGGCTCGCACCTTCAACATGGCGGGACGGGACAAGAGGAGGACCACCACTGGCAGGACCAGGAAGATGCTGAAGTAACAGAGTACAACCAAGCTCAGCAATTGTAAACACAATGTCCGCAGGTGGACAGAGCGCAGCTATGGTCACAACTCCCTTGAAAGACGAAACCAAGTAGGGCTTGAACGAGTCAGAGGTCAGAGTGGCAACCAGAACAGCAGGATCAAGGGATCTGGGAACATGCGCAATACGATACTTGAAGTGATCAGCAGGCACAAACACAGCATGCGGCTGCACAATGGCTTTAACTTCTCTCTCATGATCTTTGTGGATCCTGATCCCCCAACGAAAAGGAGTACGCACAACAGACCAAGGGTGAGCAAAGCTAGCCAAATACAACTGCAAACTTTGGCGAGTGTGGGCCGCAGAACCTTCAAGGACAGGACAGCCAGGAGAAATCCAGACGCAACACAAGTCTTTCGCCTCAGGAATGGTGTGAATATCCCGAACCAAAACGGCGCTGTGCTGCGTTCCCGATTTCAAACAGGTAAGGGCATCCGCTTTTGGGAGGCGAACAGAAACGCGAATGATATCAGCCCTGACATTGTGGCCGGAGGCGGTCCATGCGCCAGCCAGCTTTTGGCCAGTGGCATCGCCAAGCATATGACTCACGTGTGAATTCAAATTCGCGACCAAAGTGTCAGACAAACGGTGAGGCAGTTTACCATGTTTGGTCTTGCCTTTGCCTTTGGACTTGCCCTTGTTGGCCAAGGAGTCCTTATCAGAATCAACAGGCGAAGAAGCAAGTTTCACAAATTTATCAAAGGCAGCCAAAACAGCTCCATCAGACAAATCTTTCCACCATTCAAGCAACACTTCAACAGAGTCAACCGAAGCAAGCGATACCGTAGTCCAAGCAGTAGTTCTCAACTTGTCAGTGCCGAGGTGCGTGAGAAAAACCTTGTAAATGTGATGACTATTGTCAGGAAAGACAACAATAGTCTCGACCGGTTGCACCTCAGAACGCGCAGTTGCTTCAAGAGTGACAAGAGTGAAAACACCAACTGGAGGGGCATGGGCAGGAACGGACCGAACAATGCGAGTAGCCTCAACCGCAGACACAAAATAGGCACCTAACTTGCGAGACCACAAGTGCGACAAAGGGTCCCCATCAGCCACATCGCGAAATGCATCATGCCTTTCTCCACTCACAGCGTCACCATCGGTAGCTGCTGGTTTCACAACTTTCCAGTCACGAGCACGCAACCTCCATGTTTGCACTTCAGGCAAAGGAGGAGGAGCCGCCGGGGCAGCAGTTGAGAGAGTAGAAGAAACAGGGTCAATTTGATCAATTTTCTTCCACGACAACTTGGCCTTATAAGCAGCGCCACAAATAATGTCAAGCTGATGTTTCAGCGATTCACTTTTTTGTAGTCGCCGCAAAGTGGCTTCATCTTGCGCGAGCATCCGAACTTGCTGCATGGGTGGCTTCAGTTGTCGGGCATTCAAGCCCTGCAAGATGTTGTCCAACCATGACTTGGAACCAATTTCCTCCAAACCAGTGCCCCCAAGAAGATCCGGCCACAAAGACTTCCGGACAACAACAACGTGAGAGCGACGACACACTGTCAGCTTAGAAGGCACATGCATGACTGCCACGCACACCAGGGCCAGTAGACAAACCCACTGCGCCGCAAGATTGAGA